>MU128030.1:0-43980 GCA_014904975.1 Marasmius fiardii PR-910 | reverse complement strand
TGAGTAGTGTATTTTACTTATTTTTTACACTGTTGAATATATCTTTGGATTTTCCTCCTGCAGATATTGACTGAGTGAGGTCCTCAGCTGTCTCTGGAGTTTCCCTTACAAGGACCTCCTTGAAATCCTACAGAAAGGGGAAAGGGAAAGGACCTTCAGGGGTGTTCGCTGGGGGGAATATATAGATGCACCTCTCTAAGATGAAGTGGTGCAATATGTGCTGCATGGACAAATGTGCAGTAGCTGGTAAACACCCACCCACCATCTCTGTGTTTTACAGTGGTGGAAAAGTTTTGTGTACAAGTACTTGCAGCTGAAGATCTGGTGGCTGCACTGCAGTGCTTCATAAAAGTCTCATTGATAATGTTGTGGATCAAAATGGCTGTTGAGGCAGTCAGGTTTTCTGATTCATAAGATCAAAGCATTACACATACATTGTGCACAAAAGTACCAATATTGCTCCTTTTTGTCAAGCCTCAGGCAATCCATATCTACCAGTCAACCTTGATTGTCTTGTATTTCACCTTGTTTCCCACAGATAGACCAAGCCGCATATGCAAGGTACTTGAAAGGTTTGTTGACAACCGTGGAGTGTACAAAGTCTACAGGGAGATCTAGCGCCAGCCTGTTGTCGTCGATTTGCCAAACAAACAAATGAATGTGTTTATCCAGGACCGCAGGAAAGGTATTGATGCCAGAAGGTAGCAGATCAGGAGTAGGACTTGCCTGCTGGCCGCCCGTATCCTCAGGTAATGCGGCCGAGAGACTAGTAGTCGTGTCCTGGTCATCTTCAGATAAAGGGGTGAGAGGGCTCATGAAGGAGGTGAGCAAGAGGTACTGTGAGGGTGCACACGTTATGTAAGGTAAAAATATGTTGCAAATTTACCCGGGCCTTATAAGTGCGGCAGCTTTTAAGCGATTTTTTCACTTTTAAGGGAAGTTTTGAGGTTTTGAATATAATTTGCCATAAAATAACTGATTATAACTGGTGGCAAATTTGCGACATTTTAGGTCATGGTCTCAGGCTTGGTGCATATAGTAAACCCCCCATATCCTTTCTTTATCTTATCCACACTCTCATTTACGTATCCTCCATTTCGCTTCTTTTACGTTCATGGCCGCAGACTCATCACCTAAAGCTCCGGGGTTGGATGTAGAAAGATACCCGGTAGCACCTGAAGGATTAGAATTGGAGCAAGTTCATATCTACATTCGACATGGTGAGTCTTACAGCTAGGGTCTTGATATGTTCTCACTGAAAAAAGGGCATCTCAACAAGGAGAACGAACTCCCCTAAGGGCACGTTTGAATTACCAACCGGCAAATCTTCCAGAACATTGGTTGTTATGCAAAACAGCGAGATGGATGCAAGCTTCCACTTTAACGGGCTCGATAGACTCTCTGCCACGAATGAGGAAGATCATTGAACGGAAGGATGGATCGACTGCAGAAGATGAATGGTGAGTATAGTAGAAATGCATGAAATCTCCCCGATTGAAACAGAAGCCGCCTATCCTTTTAATTCTTGGATATTTGCAGCCCGTTCGGTGGTTTGACGGATTTGGGGATGAAGGTGTATTCCTGTTTTTTTTGCCGGAGAGCCAGTCAGACTAATCTCTTGTCTCGCCGTTCAAGTCAACGTTCAATTATGGGACATCCCTCAGGAAGCTTTATATTGACAAGTACTCGTATCTTGTCTTAGTCTTTGGGCTACTAATGTTTTTGCGATAGGCTTGGATTCATAGCCGACACCCTAGAAGATCCTCGGCAATTTTACTTTCGGTTCGTCTGGCATTCCCGCGACTTGTTCGAGGAGAGAATCTAGACGTGAACATTGATTATCGACCTTAGTACAACCGATACGCCCAGAACCACAGACTCGCTACAACAAATCATCAACGGTCTATACCCTTCCTCCAAATGTAATCAGAAGACAATGCCTTCGATTCACGTTAGGTGAGTTTCTGAGTTTTCCCCCCTTCTTTCTTGGCTCACGGAAGATAATCACTGTAGGAATAGACGGGATGACAGCCTGATAGGAAACCCTTCGAATTGCAGAAGGTTAGAAATCTTGCTTGCGGGTTTCGCGCAAGGTACGCATGCCCGTATTCCTTTTTCCACGAGCTTGGACCTAACGAACGTCAACCCTCCATGTCAGCGGCTGCTTCTACCTTCAACCCTACACTCGAGCCCCTTGACAAGAAACTTTCAAAGTATATGGGAGGGAAACCAGTCCGAGTCGATGGAAAACCGAGGGCTTCCGGTATCCTGGACACTGTGGGCTCGTTATTCCTTGAGCCCAAATGACCAGGTCTTACCGTATCGTTCCTTAGATAAGAGCAGCGACTGCACATGGGCTCAAGGTTCCTCCAGAGTTTGAAGACAAAACAATTATGGACACCATTGTATGTTTGGAAAGGAACCAGTTTTAGTGAAAGCGTCAGACTTAGACACCTTTCCTGAACTACCTAGGAACACGCGGTCGTCGCAGAATGGTATTCAGGTGCATTGTTCTGTTACTCAACTTCTGATTTTCCCTCTTGCTCACGCCTCTTTGAAACATCAGGATGTGAGTAAACCACTCAACTCACTTGTCTCACAGCACATACCGATGATGCTTTGAAGTCACAACAGAAGAAGTCCGTCGACTAGGCATAGGTCGACTACTGGAGAGTTTATCCCGAAAAATGCAACACAAAGTCGACCACGGTGACAAAGATCCCTTGAAGATGCTCCTACACAGCACACATGATGCAACCCTGGCAGCTGTTTGCTCGACCCTTGACGTTTTTGACGACAAGAAAGTTTCTCCGTTTCTCGAATTCTGTGTCTGTACTCAAGAATGTCAATTAGATGGCCAGCATTCACGGCTTCGGTTACGTTTGAACTATTCAAGAAGACTAGTCCAGCTCCCGATCGCGACACGTCGATACTCCGAACCCTCCTTGTATCTCCCTTCGAGACGACTTCCAAAGCGAAATACTGTGAGCTCTCGTTTCTCTCTTTCCCGCCTTCAGCGCCAGCTCAAGGGCTCATACTTTTTTGTCGTCTCTTTATCCAGTCGTTCGGATGCGTTACCAGAACAAGACTCTAGCGCTCCCCATATGTGCAGATGAAGGGAAACACCTCCCAGGATCGCCCGAGTTCTGTACGTTGGAGGCTTTTAGGAACCGTGTGAAGGAGCTTACACCTGTGGATTGGGACGCGGAGTGTGCACCGGGGGGAAGGGGGGCCGCAAACCAACGCTAATAGTGGGTTACTTTCAATGGATAGCACTACGAGGCGGGCGGCGGGCGGTAGGTGCCGCGATCGGGTGGGTATGCGTGCACGCGAAAGTGTTTATATACTTGGGAGTGTTGAACGTTGAACGTTGATTAATCGATTGCTCGTACAGAACCATCGCGTGTATATAGAATGGGTACGATACGTCTTTCGCACGGGTCAATGGACTTAGTTAAAATCAAGAACGCCCATGGTGAGAGTATCCGCCAACTGTACGCGGCGGAAACCCTCGGAAACTCATAAATCCTATTTCACATCATCGACATGACGTGACGGAATTCCATGTAAGTATTACGCTAGCGTTGAGAGAACGAAGAACGGCAGTTACGTTCAAACTACGAGAAGGAAACAACTAAACCGTAAAAACATCCATTCTTAGTCCCGCATCTCTGAGATAGAGCAGAGGTTCCAGGGAAGGAACAGAGTAGTCCACAACTTCGAGCCTGAGTAACCTTAAGCATGCAACGTCAATTTCCGATGCGTCCTCGATGGAGGGGAACCATCTTGATGTAACTGCACGCACAAGAGGCTCTTCTTCAAAATTGTGACGATTTAAAATGAGTGTCAGGTCGGTAAGTTGGGGGAGTAGCGGTGGGGTAAATGAGCATTCTTGTTCCACGGACAGTTGGTCTAGGAACGAGCGAAAGGCTATCTCGCCTGCCTGCACATCAAGAGAAAGTTCCTCTAGTGACGGAAGGAGTCTAAGAAATGAAAACACCCTGTGGTCGTGAGGTATAGGTATGAGCTTCAGCTGTGCAATGTTGCAGTTCGAATGGGAGAGAAAATCTGCGAAATGTTCGTCTATTCCCCCACGAATGATCATGGTGGACAGATTAGGGAGCGAGAGAGACCGGAGGACGTAGTGTAGTATAGGGTTGATATGACTGATGACTTCAAAAACCTTCAAGGATCTGAGGGGAGAGACCACAATGAGAATTTCGAGTGGCGAGTCCGAAGCCGAACGATCAACGGAAATGCTGAGGTTTTCCACATTTACGCACACTTCCAAAAGCGCTGCTATGAGCGATATGGACCCAGGTCTAACGTCAACTCTGAGGTCCTTGATGGTAGGCCATGCTCGTTCAAATGAGTAAGGTGGTTCCATATGACAAATTTCGAGGGATGTGAGGGAAGGGCACTGATTAAACAGGTTGATGTAACGAAAGCCCGAGTGGGAAGGGTACTTTAAGGCGGCGTGCTGGAGCGAGGAAAGACGCGAGGGAAGTAATCCCAAGGCAGAATGTTCAAAGATATCGGGAGGTCTATCCAGTTCAATGTTCCTACAACGGTCGATGCTCTCGGAGAGGACCCTAGACAGCTCGATTGTGGGGGAATCCAATTGCAGAAGGCGTATCGAAAGGCTCATGCTTAAAGACGTAGACTTGGAACGGTCCATGAAAAGTTGAAGGATGCGCGCTAAGCGGTAGACCCGAAGTCTTGGGGCACAAGACATTCACCTCGATGTTTACCCACAAGGACGGCATCGAAAGAGCGATCTCGCGCCAACGTCCGCACACTGAAGAGAGATTGACGGGGCATTTTTGGCGAAAAAAGGTCGTCTGCTGTGTTACAGGTGCTTGAAAATGTTTGCTAGCATTTCAGCAGGTAGTCGATGTATAGGCGATAGGAGAGAGCGATATCGAGCCATCCTGTTCTTCAACCGGACCCACTTCTTTTCCAACGACAGAACAGACGCTCTGAGCTTGTTGATCTCCACCTCAAAGCCTTTGAGCTCCTGTTCACCAGCACTCAAGAACGCGGAGATAGCATTTCTATCAGAGGAGATGTTGCTTCGAAATAGTCCTATATTTGAGGATTGGCTGCGAGAAGACCCCGTCGAAGGGTTATCCGGGTCCATCGTGTTGATAGCTGGCCAAAACTGTTTTGCGGAGGTTGAGCATTGTTCTGGTGGGACAATTTACGAGACGTACCCCCGTTTGTTTAGAGTTATTTATAATCAGCAGAAATCTTGAGCAGGTGGATTTGAGAGGCTCAGAAGCAAGACTGAAATTTTTTTCGATGGAGAGGAAGGAAAATGTGGCGGTCCGGAGTTACCGCTATGGTTTCCATACCAGGCGCGGTTCACCCGTGTACTATATACTGTGATGTTGCCTCTTAGAATGGGACAGGTAATCCAGCTGGTTCATCGTGTGCGATTCCGACGTGTTCCACTAGGGAGGAACAGAAAACGACCAACGTTTGACCAGAGAATTGAATGAACTGAGCACACGCCAACTTGGGCCAAATTCTCGTCTCGAGCAGAGCGCCGGTAGGATTCGGCTCAGCTATGGTGACAGAGGTTAAAGAACCTGGCAAAAACAATTACTATTTAGTTTGAAAATGACATTGTGTCGTTTCGGCCAACGGATGTTGTCGAATTCGACGCAGTGGAAATCAACTGTGAAAAGGAGCTAGACGTTTCAAAGTTGTAGAGCACACCAAGCACACCGAGCACTGATCAACCTCTTTTAAGGAAAAGAACATTAATGAACGGTAGATTTATTCAAGTACTCATCTGGGTAATCATGGATAACTTCTTACTGGAGGTGAGTTGGCAGTTGGAAGGAAATTACCCTTTATACCATCCAAGCAAAGTCCATAAATGTTCAGTACGTTTCATTTCCGGCGACAGAACTATTAGCTGAAAGCTGTCAAGTTACAGGTACGCTAATCAGCCACTACAAAGGCTACGTCCAGATCGACGGCGTATGATGAGAGATGAACACTTTTAACCCCGCGTCTCTAAGATGGTTCAAGGTTTCAATACAGTCTATTGGAGAATTCCTTTCTCGAAATATGACCGATATCGACCGTAGACAATCTACCCCAGTCTCGGAGGCATGAGCTTCGTCTGGGAGCCATCGAGACTTGACTGCATCGACCAAGGCTGCCTGATCTATACGATCTCCGTAGACCTTCAGCGTCAAATCCGCCAAATGTGGAAGGAATGGTGAATGACGGAAACCCCTCTGGTGGGCGGAAAATTGATTCAGGATGTCTTTCGTGAGTACTGTCTCGTGTGGTTTGAGAACGTCAACAATCTGAAGCGTCTGCAAGGAAGGAAGGAGCCGAAGGAAGGATATGAGCTCGGTGTCGGATGATTGAGACGGTGGTCGAATCATTAGCTTCGTGATATTACATCGTGAGCGACTCAAGAACTCCGCGAAGATCGATAACGTCCATGTTGTCCCCCCCTGAGAAATCAAGGTCTGACAACGCAGGGAGTGAGAAGTACTGGAATAGGGAAAGGGGATCGCGACATCTGAAGTTGCATAACTGCAACGACTTGATGGAAGGCGACTTGATCTGAAAATCATGTTGGGCAGAGTCTGTAACCCAATGGAGTATGAGACGCTCCAAGGTCGAACAAAGTCCTATAGCGGGCACGACAGAACGAACGGGGCTTGAGAATAGGTTCAAGTCCAATTTCTTAATCTGGTGCCATGGCAAGCGGATCTGATGAAGATTGGCTAGCGCGTCCTTGTTCAGAGAAAGGGAGGTAAGAGAGGCGGCATGACTGAAGAACTCGATGTTTCGTTGAACCGCCGAATAACGCAGGGCAAGATGTTCGAGAAAGGGAAGGTTGGGTGTAGACTGAAATAACGCATGGTCAAGTAAGGGCGAAGCAGGATATGTCAGAATGTCAAAGCTCTTCCAACGACTGGCGGATTGAGTAAGAATCTCCACCAACTCGCCGGCTTCGGGGCAAAATTGGTCAGGAAATGTGAAGGCCAATGTCAAGGGACAAGTTCCAGAACGACTAAGGAACATTTTCACAATGCGGACCGCAAGAGGCATTATAATCTTGAGGCTCCCTTCTACGTCTGCAACACATTCCCCCACAAGCACTCCAATCCAGGACTCCAAATCGATCGCGATATTTGACCACAATGACGGTGTTGAAAGTGCGAGCTCCCGCCAGCGACCACACACCATCGAAAATGAGACGACGCTGGGGAGCACCATATACACCAGATGTTCCGTTGCCCCACAACCATATGCAAGAATGTTTGTTAGTATTTCCGGGGGAAGTCTGTGGATTGGCGATAATAATGAGCGGTAATTGGTTATTCTACTGCGTAAACGATCGCGTTTGTTTTCCAAAGAAAGAATGGTTGCATTGAGCCTGTTGATTTCGGTTTGATATTCTTTGAGCTCTTTCTCGGCGTCATTCAAAAATTGAGAAATAATGCTTCGCTCCGAAGACGAGATTGTGCTTCTAAACATTTTTTGGATCTTGAGCGCCTGCTCATGCGGAAGAAAGCTGGAGAAAAGGCCATTTGTAGCAGGAGTTTGCATGTCGGGCTGTGAACTTCAGTCTCGGGATCTGTCAAGTTTTCCGAATAACCATCAGAGTACTAAAGTGGTTGTCTCACTCACGGTTAGGATTTCTATTGCTGTCGTTGATGCCGTCTTGTTGTCGTGAGCTTGGACGTGGCGGTAGCGAAGAGCTCACCTGGGGCCATGCAAGGCTTATATGCTGAGGTAACATCCTCCCCCACCTTTTCAATGACCTTTGCTCTCGTTCGTACCTGCAAGCCCCTCAAGTGTGGTCCAAGGTTTCTTGTCCAATGCTTGTGCGAGAGAAATTCTAATAGCAAAAATCAGTTACGCACGTTCACAAGGCATAGCGGGTCCCAAAAGGTGCCGCGCTTGGGGTTCTCGTGTCGTGCCTTCTCTGCAACTCCCATGGTTCCTCCAACATACGATCGCCTGGCAGAACTTCCTGTCCCAACGTCTGCATACTTTGTAGACCAACACGGTGAACAGTATTGTTGTCCATAAGACTCAGTATGTCCTTAACCACCCGCCAAAGTAATACAGTTGAATTCTAGCATCCAAGACTTTACCAGAAATACTAGACGTTCTGTATCGAAATCGATCGCGATAACACCGGATTCCACTTTCGCATCCCCGAATCAAGAAATCAGCGAAGTGATCCTCTCTAGACCCTCTAGATCTGGAGAATATCAAGCAATTCTACGGGAGATTGGCTCTGGCGATCAGAAACGACGGTTCGTTGAAGTATGGTCGAAGGAAAGAATTTTGACCAGCAAAGAGGTCACAGAGGTTCATGGTGCATTCTACAATGATGGTGAGTCCTTGATACAAATGACTTGAATCGTTCTCTGTTGTGGCTCAGTTGCATCAACTTTCGAATATGCTGAATCCTCAATGAACTCTTGTGCCTCAGATTGACCTTGCATTTCGATAGAATACATATCGACACTGTCTTTCACCGTCTCAAACAATGCAATCATGTACATCGCAGAAGAGAAAAACACACATCCAAAAGATTCTCCGGCATATTTTCGATATTCCCAGTCGTTCGGGGAAGGCTTCCCGGGCAAGAAACGACCCACGATCTTCATTTTCGCATGGGATCCGAAATCCTCGAATCCAGAGAAGTCTGCGGTACTACGGGTCTCTACCAATGCTTCCCAGATCTTCTTCGGACAGGCATTGTTTTCGTCCAATTCAGATGTCATCTTTGCGACTGGGTATGAACATACGCTAGGAGGGAGGTTGTTGGGCTTGAAGGGATGTTACAACCGGCCAAGCGGTATTTGGAAAGTGGAGCTCGAGGGAAATATTCTAAACAGTATTTTGGATACCGATACCGATAATCGACCTTCGTCTATCGACGCTAAGCTACTAAAGCTTACACCCCCTCATCTATCCTGCAGATCACCGCGTATCCTAATCAACGAAAATTCAGAGCGCTTGTTTTGGTTGGCTTGTTCAACTGGTGGGGCACATGCATCCACGTCAGGTCTCTACTCCCTCAACCTCACCACCGATGTAAAGCCCGACAATTGTCAGGTAGTAGTTGACACCGTAGAAGATATCAGAGGCGACGGATTTCCGGGCTTTTACCCTGATGCTGCACTTCCACCTTCACCTTTCCTACGCATCGGACATCGGGATTATCTCATTACCCACTCCACGGTTACTTCCTACAACGCAGTTACCCTCATATCTCTTGAGGATGGTACAGTGACCAACCTGACGCCTAGTCGGGAAGGTTCTTCATACAGCTGGGGAGTTCTCTGCACTGATGGAAAACGACAAGTTCTCTGTGTACGAACCTCTCCGACAGTACCCTATGAAGTTGTCCTTGGAGAATTGGACGATTCCGCGAAAGTCTCGTGGAGGGTACTGCAGTCTTCCCTCTCCCATCTCTCCGAAGAACGTAAGTATCGCCTTAATACTTGGGGTTTTTGACACTATTAACCATCTGTTTCAGTTCAAAAGAAACTGCAGGAGCTCAAAGTGAGCACAGTTCGGATTCCAGATCGCCGTCCCGTAGAGACTGTGGTTATCCAACACACGGATATTAAAGGAGGGAAACCTCTTCCTCATATTCTCATGCCGCATGGAGGACCACACGCTACAAGCATTGTGAGGTTTGACCCCACCGTCGTCGCTTTTGCGCTCGAGGGTTGTGAGTTGTTTAGCTCTCATTTGTCTTTGATTATACGCTGGTAAGCTCACTTCATCAACCCTCAGTTAACATATCCCTTCCAAACTATACCGGCTCCTTGGGCTTTGGAGAATCTCACGTGAAAAATTTACTCGGGAAGTGCGGTACTCTTGATGTGGAGGATTGTATCGAGTCACTGCGATACCTGAAGAAGAATGGGGTAGTGAAAGAAGGTTCATCAAAGGTTTTCTTGTTCGGTGGAAGTCACGGAGGATTCCTTACTGGTCACTGTTAGTGTTTTTCTGCTCCGTTGTCACCATCCAGATGATATTAACGCACCTCCGATTAGTACTCGGGCAATACCCTGACGTTTTTACTGCCGCATGCCTACGAAATCCTGTCATCTCCTCTGGCGAAGTTTCGACTTCTGATATTCGAGAATGGTACTGGCTCGAGTTCAAACACGACTACCCCATACGATCATCTGCAGCAGGATCCGACGGCCTTTCTCCAAACTCAAATATGGTGGAAGCAAATGACATCGGTCTGATGAGACCAGAGCTGTACGAGTCTCTCTTCAAACTTTCGCCGATCGCACATGTCGAGCAAGTGAAAGCGGCCGTTTTATTGTGTGTCGGGGGATCTGATAAACGAGTAGCGCCTACACAAGGGATCGATTATTATCATGCTCTGAAGGCTGCGAGAGCGAAAGCGAATCTTCCAGATAACGATGTTGAAATGTTGTGGTTTCCGGAAGACGGACATCCGTTGGAAGGAATTGAAGCGTCCAGGATGACGTGGGTTCGTACTCTCGAATGGTTCACGTCGAGGTTGTGATGTGTACATATACAAAAGAGTTCATGGAATCGTTGAATTGATTTGTTCAAACTTTTTAGCAAACCCTCCCTTGGAATAAGACTGCTCAGTACATAACGTACTATAACATTGCTACAAATACACGGACGAAGACGAAAGCACATGGAAGGAAAAATGATAAGATCACAAAAAAAAAAACGGGGATGAGGCGAGAATCGTTCTCATTTGCCACTCATGATCGTCTCAATCTCCAAGCTCACCCTCGACCTGGCAGCGATCCCCTCTGGTGACTCTCCACCCAGCAGTTTGCCGTTACCAAGACCCTTACTCGCCCCCTCGTACATAAGTGCAATGAGCTTGACAAACTGTCCGCCCCAGGTCTGTTTGGCATCGGCGCCGAGAGTTTCAAGGGCAACTATGATTCATAAAGATGAGCGCCAGAGCAATAATAAACTATGGCAAACAACGTACCATAGAGCACCCCAGCTCCGACAGGACTTTCCAATATTCCCCTATCACTCGTCGCTCTCGCCATCCAAGTCCACATCCTCGTCGTCCGCCACATCCCGCTCAGCGGTCTTTGCCTCGGTACAACCTTCAATATAGCAAAATACAACCTCATAACACCCATCACACGATCGCTATACTCTGATTCAGTCTCTCCTTCTCGGTAACCCATAACCTTCTTCTTCTCTTCGTTATCCTTCCAAGGCCTCCCATCGTGATCCTGTGGAGGTATACCATAGACGGGTATTGCCCATCCTCCAACTCGTTGAACGATCTTTGCGAAAAAAACTTCGGGAAAACCTTGCAGTGTATCGAGACAGTTGAACGCTACTTGAGCTAGAGGCTCTACAGAACGCTTCTCAGCTGTGACTTCGGTTTCGGCTTGGAGAATGAAGGCTTTGGCTAGAGCGGAAAGCAGGGCGTTGTAGACTGGTTGCAGGGGAGACCCTAGGTTCGGGACCAAGATCTGCATGAGTTGAGCGGACTGCAAAGACTTGTTAATGAGTGGTGTGAGATGGGAAGAGTACAAAAAACGTACAACACGGGCTATTGCTTCAGGGTCATTGGTGAGTTGTCCGATTTTTGGTACGATCTGTCGGCGTCCAGCGAGGTACTTGGGTTTCATGCCCGGGTCGTTCTTCACAACTCTAGTTCCTTGAGATTTCGCAAGCTATGGGTAAATTAGTACAATGAAGGATGATAGATGGACTTTATGGAACTGACATGTAGATGTTGTCTCGCCATGTTCCAATCTTCTTCTGGTGTGGTCATCCCCACCTGTTTCCGAGCGGAATCTTCTGCCTTCATTCTCTCCGCTCTTCCTCGCGCCTCCTTTTCTCTCTGTTCCCTCTCCTCTTTTTCCTTCTTTTCTTCCGCCTCTTTCCGCTTTCTCTCCTCTTCCTCCTCGCGTTTCTTTTTCTCTTCCTCTAGCCTTCTCTGTTCTTCCTCTCTTCTCAACCGCTCTTCTTCTTCCTTCCGCCTTTTCTCCTCGGCGTCTTTGATTCTTCTTTCTTCCTCCCACTTTGCTTGAGCTTTATCTTGATCGAGTTTGATGCCCTTTTCCACCCGATCCCATAAAAACTTATTCCTGACGTCCCACTGTTCACGAAGTTTGACTTCCATCTGTTGCTGTTGTAGACGAAACCTCTCAAGAAAGTTGTTGACATCAGTCTCTTGTTTGGCGAGTAATGAGGTCAGGCGTTGAGCGGCCATAGTCTGGTGGTCGGCTTGAGATGCTTGTAGTTTGGACTGTGAATTCGCATACTCTTTACGTGCTGCTCGCTGTGAAGTGGCTAAAGATCAGGGGAACACATTCATTCACAGTAGGAGGCGTACCAAAGATTCTTTCCGCGTCTCCTTCTCCCACTCTTCGTAAGGGTCATAATGTCTCGCCCTCAACCGTATGGCAGCGATAGTCTCTTCAAGATGACGTTGTTCTCGACTCGATCGGGAAGATATTCTTTCTGTTCGTCTATACCAACGAACCGCTTAGGGCAAATCAATGGCAGAAAAAGAACATACGGTGGTAGAGGTACTTCAGATTCTGAGCCGTAGCAGAATGAGTCCGAATCTGAATCCGAGACAGGTACGGAATCTCCTGATTCGCTGTAGCTCCCGCTGTCGTCCGAGTCCGTTGATTCATTCTCCTCGTAATCATACTCGTCCTCATCGTCAGAATTTAATCCAAAGGTCGAACTATGTCGTCTCGGTGGTTCTAATTGGACATGGTGGGACTTCGATTGCCTCGGAGCTGACTTCGTTCTCAATCTGAGGAGGATGAATGTTAAGAATGGAGTGGGAGACGTCGGAAGAAGATGACTCGCCTACGAACGGGGGAAGGTGACAGTGAACGTGGTGCGCTGAAGCGCATGTTTTGTAAAATCGAGGAAGCTGACGTAGATTGGAGTTAGATTTCAAGAGTGATGCTCATAGAATTATGGCTGACCTTAGCGCACGACGCGTTCACGACCTCAAAATTAAGGAGCAAAGGCGGTCGGAGAGAGAGGAAAAGGCAGAGACGAAGAGTAGGGAAACTCCCGACTTTGGCGCCTCGAGGCGGCTAGTAGCCACGTGACAATATATGGCCATGGGTTAGGGTTTTTACCGACGCGCGTTCGCCGCGAATTTCTGAATGTCTACCGCCAAACTTGACTAGAACCATCATCGTCTCAGTACATCCGAAGCCATGGAAACTTCATTCGCTTTAACTGGGAAGGGATATGTCCTTGTAGCAGCAGATACAACTGCTGCCCGCTCAATCGTCAAGATGAAAGTTGACGAGGATAAAATCAAGACCTTAACCTCTCATCTTCTCATGGCCTACTCTGGTGAACCTGGTCAGTCTATGGGTTATTTTCTTGATGCTACGAGCTGAACTATTACTAGGTGATACCATTCAGTTTGCCGAATTTGTTGAACGAAACCTTCGCCTCTACCAGATTCGTAACAATTATGCCCTTCGTCCATCTGCAGCAGCTTCTTGGATTCGTCGTACACTGGCGCAATCACTTCGGTCACGGAATCCCTACGCTGTCAATCTTCTTCTTGGAGGCTATGATACAGCGTCAGATGAACCTCATCTGTACTGGATCGATTACCTTGGAACTTCAACGGAGATACCGTTTGGTGCACATGGGTATGGCAGTTATTTCGCGCTCAGTTTACTGGATCGGTGAGTTATCAAGATTTCGGCGACAAGACATTGACTCACTTTCCACATCTACCCTTGAAGATACCACGATCCCAATGCCACACTCGAAGAAGGCCTTGCCACGCTCCGACGATGTATCGACGAAGTTGCCAAGCGGTTGGTAGTCAGCCCAGGAAAATACAAAGTGAAAGTAGTAGACAAGGATGGGTCGCGCGAGATAGAGCTCTGATTGAAGTTTTTACTTTTTTTGTATTCATAGGCCATCCACACAGAACAAGGAAATTATTGACCTGTTTCCCGTTCGTTATCTCGGATCTCTCACGCTGGGCGCTGAAGATGCATGGGGCCAATTGCTTTTGTTCTACTTTTTTGTTCAGCTTCGATTGTTCATATTCCCCATTTGCAAAAGAACTTATGCTTTGTCCGTCACAACAGACCCTTGTATAAAACATGAAGGCTAGCCGCATCTAATCCTTCCTCTCCCTTCTCCTTTTCCACCCCCCTTCAAGTTCGCGATCGGTTCGACGAAAAAATGTTCCCTACACTACATCGATTTACCCTAAGAAGACGGCGAGCCTCTCCCTACACCTCCCCGAACACATCCCGCTTTCGACGGTTTTTCTCTCGTTTCTTTCGAAAACTGAAATTCTCAGCAGGCTCTCATCGCACAAGGGTGGGGTCAGCACATAGTGGTGACGTTCCTCTAATCATCGTCGAAGCCCCCGACACAGATGCTCCCCTATCCTTGTCTCGTGGCAGTATCTCAACCGTGTCGTACGCCGCTAGCGGTCACTCAATTTGCACGAAAGCGAGGCAACTACCGGCTGTGAGGCTCGCAAGTGCGTCGTCAAACTCGCACGATGGAATATCACCATCTGCGAGGGAACGAGAAGAGAGTGAAGGTTCAATATCCACTTCAATAGCCCCCTCATTGGTATGTCATTGTATTCGGAATGGACCAGCCTCTGAGTTTCCGCTTTTTACGTTCCAAGAATACCACAGCGGCTTCGGTTCTTTCTCGTCGTATTCTTTATCCTCCTCCATCTTTGGAGCTTGTTGGGGCTGGCCCACCCACTCCCAGTACAAAAGCGGACAATTCTGAGCATTCCCGAGCCACAGCCTCGATGCCACAAGGAGTGAGGAACCATAGTCAGAGGAACCGTACACGAACTGGTTCTGGCAGTAGACGCAAGGAGCCAGGGAGCCCTCGGGGCCATGGTCATACCATCCGACCCCTTCAACCACCACCTTGGCATTATCGTCTCCGTCATTCACGAGCTGGGGCTGCTCTGTCTAGAAGATCTATATCCATTCCCGAGTTGCAATTTTGCTCGTTAGTTCTGCTGTTCTGCTGTTCGAAGAATGTTTTCAAGCTCACACGCGTTTGTTTTTTTTGCTTTTTTTTGCTTTTTTGTAGGAAACATTCGAAATTTCCTTGTACGGAGTGCAAAGTACGATAGCAGTAGCCGAGGATTTAATAACTAAATTTAAAGGTTTGGCAATAATTGTTACTTATCATGCATATAATAAGCACGTACCACTATCTGTAAAACACTTGTGCATTTGGCCCGAGGTCTCGTTGGAAGGATTTGTAACGGAGTACAGACGGTTACATAGCATAAGCTACAGAAGGGTTCGCGGGATCCCAGGTTTAACGATCTATCTCTAATCTATCATGATCAAGCTGGGTTGTTTCAGAGTTTGATTGCTTCAAACCACATGTAAACTCTAGATTCCTGTGATTTCTTGGTAACATTTATTTACTTTGAATGGTACGTATTAAGTATACGCTTCCCGGCTACTGGTAGTACAGGAATTTACGTCCCCATCGCTCCTTACTAGGCTGCGGTCTGCGAAATCAACCAACGAAGTCCATTTCGGAAATCTTGTATGTATTTCTTCGACTGTGCCAATGTTGGGAATAGTGTATCGAATATATGCGGTACGCCGGGATATCTGTCAAAGGCAAAAACCATGATCAGGATCATTACTCGGGGGCAGAGGACAAAGAGTGGGGGACTTCAAACTCACACTTCGAGTTTCACAGGTACACCAGCTTCTTCGAGGATTTGTTTGTAGACGATACCTTCATCGCGAAGCGGGTCGAGACCACAAACTTGAATAAAAGCCGGTGGGAGGCCTTTGTGAGAGGGAAGAAGCATAGGAGACATAGCGGGATCCTCTGGAATTGGGTTGTACAAGCCTTTCCAAAGGAAACGCAGTTGATGTTTCAGCGGCAGTACTCGTCCCAAATGAAACCCGACGCTTACCTAGAACAAACTCAGCCGCAGCCTTGTTCA
Source organism: Marasmius fiardii PR-910 (assembly GCA_014904975.1). Lineage (NCBI taxonomy): Eukaryota > Fungi > Basidiomycota > Agaricomycetes > Agaricales > Marasmiaceae > Marasmius > Marasmius fiardii. The sequence goes on along the minus strand of MU128030.1, from coordinate 28,001 downwards.
ATCCCGGTGCATCTTTATTCTGCTCCATCGACACCAAGGATGATTTATACCTGCGTAAATATGAAAAAGATACGGTTGTCAATTATTAATTTCCACCGTGGGAGAGAAGGGGATGCTCCTCGAGCTCACTTTTCTGGAAATGCTTTGGGATGACACAAAGCCGGTATCTGTAAAAGCTGTCCAGTTACGGGCGTCCCTTTGCTGGCGAAGTGTGTTGGATCATCTCTGGCTTTATATGATATAATAGCTGAGAGATTTCCGCCAGCAGATGGTCCACCGACGATAAAGCCCTTTTTCAACGATGCAGAAAATACTTCTGGGTGAGTGGCGACCTGTATCGAAGGGTGTAATTTAGGACAGAGGTCTTAAGAGAAGGATCGAAAAGGAAAACATACGTATTTGAGACCAGCGAAACAATCGTTAGGGGCGGTAGGGAAAGGATTTTCGGGCGCGAGGCTGGGTTATAGGAAAAAGAAATTTTAATCATGTTCTATAGTTGCAGAAAGCAGCCAAAAACTCGTACCGATATTCAAAGTTTACTACCGAAATCCGAAGGTCAACACTGGTTCTTCTCAAGTTGTAATCATCCATGTTGGCATCACTCGCTATCCATCCTGGAGTTTCGGGGAGTTAGAATTTCCACTTGATTGAGCTAATGAATACGTAAACACACCTCCTCCATGCATCCAGAAGAGTAGGGGAAAGAGGCCGTCTTCTCCTTCCCGAGGTGTGGGCGTGATGCACCTCGCGTTCACAGTGACGCCTTGCTCTACTTCGATTTGACGATCGATCACGGTGTATTCGTCGCCTGTAGCATTTGCAGTTAATCAAACTGTCTTCAAAGAGAAAACCAGAAGGAGCCCATACTCTTTGGAAGGAAAGGCTCGTGGTTTTGCTTCGCTTTAGGGAGCACCCCCAACCTGTATCTTTCTCGACGAGATTCGACTGTTGGGTTATCATCTGGAGGTGGCGGTGGAAGTCCAGCAAGAATGGTAGCAAGTTCGGGGTCGATTTTTGAGTAGTTAGAGTTGTCGGCCATGGTGGTTAACGTCCGAGTTGAAATTTGGAAGTCCAAGGTACCATCGAATAACTCTCCCCGCTTATATATAAGTCGTATCGCGATTGGAGTCGGACGGATGACCTCGGAATTCTCAGGTCAGCATAGCGGGATTGGCGTAAACCCCGCTACGTCTACTTCTTCATCTGGAAAGGATGATGATGATGATCAAAATCGAAAACAATTGAGAAGCTGATATCGGTCCGCTCGTGCTCGGAATATAGTATTCTTGAGATGGAGCTTGACCGCTTTGAGGAATTGCTGGACGGGGCCGTGAGAGTGTTGTGCATATAGAGACTCGACCAGCGCCTGTAGGCGCCTATACTGACGCCTTTAACGCCTTCGCCGAGTTTTACAGGTTACTGATCACTGTCAGCTGCCATCACCTCGCCAGCCGAATTTCTCATCTCCCGCAATTGATTACTTATGTTCCCGTCCTACGAAAGTGAGTGGAAGCTGCGTCACCACCACCAAATACGAGGATCGGGACAATAAGGCTATGGCTTCTCGCCGTTTCATAAAAGGATTCAGCTTTATCGCTGCTGGCCTGTTATTGTGCGCCTGCGGGGCCCTGTTCCACCCGACTTTTCAGCGGGATCCTACAGAGCTACGTGTAGAGGTGAACGAGTTCCGGAGCGGTGGAAATTGGAGCGAAGAGTCGTGGTCGAAGGTGAGTTGGATATCGTAGTGTTAACTGCTCTACTGATGGGTCATTCTGGTAGATAAAACCTTCAAAGGATCTTCGATGGGTAGATTGTTATGCGGGAGGCTTCCAGTGTGGCCGTTTACTGGTACAGCTACTACCACTTCCTGCAGTAAAATGTCACTCACCTCGGAGTAACAAGGTACCACTAGATTACAAAGCGCCCCATGGAGAAACCGCAGCAATCGCACTCATTCGCTTACCTGCTAGCGTACCAACAGATGGTTCAGACTATCTTGGTCCCGTTTTGTTTAATCCAGGAGGTCCAGGAGGTAGTGGTGTAGATCTTGTGAGGATGAGGGGAGCATCGTTTTCAACTGTCTTAGGTCCTCAATTCGATATTGTCGGTTTCGATCCCCGAGGTATGTCCTCGGTACACTCGACCCTTTAATTTAATCCCAGTCGATCTCTTTGCTTCGATTTATAGGTGTATCTCGTTCAACTCCGCGGGTCTCCTTCTACCAAAGCCGCATCGAGCGAGAGTTGTGGGCAACGCCTGGGGTTGGAGAACTCAATCACTCATCTTTAACGCTGGAAAGTTCTTGGGCTCGCAACAAGATAACCGGACGTCTTGCTGCGGAGAGGGACCATAGTGTACTCGCTCATATCAACACGGACCAAACCGCAAGGGATATGTTAAGGATCACTGAAGCTCATGGGAGAGAGAAGCTGCAATATTGGGGTTTCTCGTCAGTGTCGATCTTTTCAATCATAGAAACGGAATTTACTGAGCCATTCGCTTTGACAGATACGGAACTGTTCTTGGGTCTACGTTTGCTGCCATGTTTCCCGTCAGTTCACTGCGACCGAAATAATGGTTTTCAACAGTCCTAACCAAATCTTTCTGTAACAGGACAAAGTACACCGATTAGTCATTGACGGGGTTGTTGACGTGTCGGGCGACTATTACACTAGTAAGTATCAATACGTTACCACCATACCCCCGAAAGATCATGATGCACCCCTTCCTTTCAGCTAACTGGAAAGACAACCTTCGGGATACGGATAACGTCTTACAATGGTTCTTCAAGGATTGCCTAGATGCCGGCCCTGAACATTGTCCATTCTACGAATCGTCAATCGAAGATATGAACGCCAAACTAAATGACTTGTATTCCTCCCTCATCCATTCACCTGTTGCAGTCCGAACAAATACCTCCTACGGTCTTGTCGATTACGCCCGTTTACGTGCTACAATCTTCAGGGCTTTTTATAAGCCTTTTGATCAATGGCCAGCATTAGCAGCGGGATTACAAGATTTGGTACGGGATGGAAATGGGACTGCGTTGTTCAACATCCTGGAAATCCCGCGGTTCCAGTGCTCTTGCGATCCTTTGCAACACGCGTTTGATAATGTGGAGGATGCGTCAACAGCTATCTTGTGTAACGATGGGGATGTTATCCCGTCTGACCTGGAGAATGCTCAACAGCATTATGACGACCTCATCGAAGTCTCGGAATGGGGAAGTGTATGGGCTGGCATTCGGATGTCGTGCGGGTGTGTTGCTTTTCGCCCGTTTGCTCTCTCTGTCGCTGTATTCATTTGTCGCTTTGTTTTTCGATTGAAGGGCTTGGCCGAGCGTTCCAAAGACACAATTCAGAGGTCTGTAGTTGGCGTTTATCGGTCATTTCTGTTGACATGTTAATAATCCGCGATTGTTTAGGGCCCATAACTGGGCGCACTAGTTTCCCGCTCTTGCTCATCGGCAATACTGCTGGTATGTCGTGTTCAACCGCATACATTTCCCAGTCGATTCACTCTGTTACCCCTTATTCCAGATCCCGTAACGCCTCTTTGGGCGTGAGTACCTCGTTTCTCCCCCCCTGCATCTGATCTTCCTGATGTTCGAAACAGAGCTCACAAAGTTTCCCAAGGCTTCCCTGGATCCGTTGTATTATCCCAACATTCTGCAGGAGTGAGTCAAAGAATGGTGTCTCGAACTTTTACTCCTGTACTCAAAACATACCCTCAACTTAGCACTGCTCATTATCATCTCCTTCTACTTGTACTGCTCGTACAGTTCGCGAGTATTTCGTAAACGGTACATTACCGAAGGCTGGGACCTCTTGTCCGATAGATGGCTCGCCTTTTATCCCGAATCCGGATGGGAAAATTGTTGGCGTTGATGATCTAATCATGGAGTCTGGGAGCCAAGCTCCTTTGAAGATGGAAGACGAAGAGCTTTCACGGGCTGTGAACGATCTCGCGACGATTAGAAGTGTTGCAAGCTCGATGCCGCTCCATATTTGAAGTAGTTTTCGCTAATTTCGTGTTGTGAAATGTCCCGAGGCGCGCTCCGCTGGTTGTTTGAGGAGGAAACGTTTATCACGATTCGACATGATGAGGTTAAGGACGAGTTGAAAAAGGATCCGTTAGGAGCGTTCATACTTATCACTGTATTACTTCCAAGTATCAACAAAGCAGAAAGAAATCTCAATTCAAACTTCGAGTGGTACTTGGTTGCTCAAGCTTAAGGAGGATTTCTCCACCGTGGGAGCATGGTCAAAACTTGAAAAAACGCGTTGCGACACGCCATATTCATCGTCTTTGCGTCGACCTGTACAGGTGGCCACCAAGCGCCTAACCGTCAGTTCTCCGTCAGTTCTTGTAGGATTCTAGGTGAGCGCGAAATTTCGAAATCCCTTTGACATAGAAGCTTGGATTTTCCCCCATCGTGGCTTTTTGCCAAACTTCCGATCGATGGAAGAACCTCGACGCTGTTCCGATTTACTCGACCACTCAAGTACTCTGGAACACCTTGCTCTTCGCCTTTTTGAGTGGGATCACTGACACATCGATCGTATCACCAATTTCTTCGCTCACTGTCTCTATGTACGGATACCGGCCTGTTTCGAAATGGGACCCTCCCTCTGAGTAATGATGGATTACTTCCCACATCAAATCAAAAAGTTACAGTTGACTGATGCCTTCGAGTCTGTTGTATTGTCGAGATGACGAAGTATAATTCTGCGGTCTAGACCCTATGCTGAACATCCGCTTCTTCCATCAATTGAATCTTTCTCTCAGCTCCAATACGTGACCATCATGACTTTCTGAACAAGTCCGTTGAATCCGAATCTCCGAATCTCTCGAATCTCACATCAGCTCAACGCACCACCTTGGCACCACCTTTCCTTCGAGCTCCAATTCCTACCTCCACAGATTTTTTTCTCATGTCCAGCCGCGGTAGTCCGTCCTCGAGAGCCCTTTTCTGCTTATTAGGGCTCGTGAAACGGCAGCCTAGTTACCACAAATGATGAATCAGAGAAACATGTCAGTGAGCACTGGCCAGTGGCAAACACTTCTGCTGTGTACTCGCTACGGTGCACTCAATTCATAGGCGGTTCAAACAGATGTCCCAAAAATACTCACAGCTTCCGAATTTGCTGTCACTGGTGTGATCACATTGTTATGTAGCTGTCAGATCTTGGTCCTGACTTCCTCGTTTCCAGCACTCATTCTACTAAGCCCTCGACCTATATTGCAAGAAGTGGGCAATGTCCGAGCTTTTCAAGAATTCAAATAGGATCGATTTGGATGAGGGGGACGCTAGCGGTGCCTGCGTTCCCAAATATTACACTAGTAATCCCAGGAAGAAAGGTGTAATACCCAATGAGCCGGCGGAGCCTGACCCTGGTGCGTTATAGGACTTGCTAAGTACGTTTCTGTAGCTAATGATTACCACAGGTACTAGTATAAATCAGACAGGACAGCAACGACAACCTCCGAAATACGGACGTATTCGAAAAAATGTCGTTGGATCCAAGTCAGCCCCAGCAGCCTACGGACAATCTAGTTCCAGAACTCATGAAGATGACATGGATATCGAATTTCTCAATTGGAGGGAGGGCGGGTGCGGAGGGCATGCCGTAGATCCCTCTGTACCCCAGGATTGGAATACATATCTGCCACCTAGGAACTATCAATTCATCTATGACAACCTGGACCAGACCACTTTACAATACTCCCTGGACCTTCCTTATTCTCAATCCCCCGCTCCCCTATCACCTTATATCCAACAGTCTACTCCAAAGAATCCATTTTTCCCTCTTCCACTGCAGCCAATACCCGACGATAACTCGAAGCTGCCAACCATCGATGCTCTAAGCCCTATCCAAGAAGTAGAAAGCCAGCCGCAATCCAGGGACTCTTCTCCGGTCTTCAAACAATTAGTTCTAGGCGAGGAAGAAGATGTCGAAAAAGCCCGAATTTTGAATGATATACGCCACCTCTTAGAAGGTGTGCTAGAGGATGAGCAACGGTCGAGAAAACTCGTAGAAAGCGTAGGAGAGGATGCGCAGTTGTGGCTAGATACCTTACAAGTGGTGAGTATCTATTAGACACGCAACAAACTCATGTCTCATCCCAATGCCTTTCTTCGCAGCTCGCTAAACTTCCTGGGATTCCATCCTGGATACGATCTTCGAAGCTCAAGACTATGCTTCATCTTTCCAAGCAATCGGGGTTATTTCCACAATGCCTAACTATCAAGAATGTGGAGAAGCTCGGAGACTATCCTGTTGGTGGGGGTAGCTTCGGGGATGTGTGGAGGGGGAAAATCGGAGAGCAAATTGTCGGTTTGAAAGTTGTGAAAACGTTCCTGACGTCCAACGTGCAAAAACTTCTGAAGGTATGTGGAGGAATCGGACTTCTTGGGGGCCTAGCTTTGGCTGACAGAGTACTCGCTCAGGACTACATGCGAGAAGCAATTCTCTGGCAAGAGCTTGAACACCCCAATCTTCTGCCGTTCATGGGAATATATTACTTGAATGATACTCGAACGCAGCTCTGTTTGGTCTCTCCATGGATGGAGCAAGGGAACCTCACCAAGTATCTGGAGAACGTATCCGGAGAAGTTGTCGATCATTATCTATTGGTATACGCAATTTTCACGTCGCTCTGCTACCTATCCTCACTGAACTGTCATGCTTTAGGTTTATGATGTTGCGTCCGGTCTAGCATATCTTCATAGCAGGAAAATCGTTCACGGCGATTTAAAAGGGGTAGGCGCTATTTCCGTTTGTGACCAACCTACACTAATATCAGGATCCCACTAGGTCAACGTCCTGATCACTCCGGATGGAAGAGCGTGTATTGGTGATTTTGGGTTGTCGCGAGTGGCCGATAGCCGTGCGATCAATCTCACTTCCTCGACGACCTCTTCAACAGGAACAATAAGATGGTCTTCACCAGAACTCCTCATGCCTCCTTTCACCCCAACCACGTTCAGTGATATGTACGCTTTTGCTGGTGTGTGTTACGAGGTAAGCATACAACTGTCCCCTGGGCCTTTCCCCCCGATACATGCTCACAGATTCCGGAAAGATACTCACTGGAAACGTACCTTTCCACGGGTTCAATGATGGCGGAGTCATGTATGCTGTGATGGTTGAGAAAAAGCATCCATCACGTCCAGATTCAACCTTGTTGAATGATGGGATGTGGAATAGTATGGTGGAGTGTTGGAATACAGATCCTCAGCTACGACCTGCTGCTTCTGTTTTAGTCGATCGTGTCGCTGGTCTTGAGAGCTTCAAGACAGGTAGCGCTTACACACCGGCTCCTAAATGGGACGTTTCCAATCTTAATCAGATCTGGAAGGATGTGAGGCATCCCGCTCTTGATATGGAGGCGCTTAGACAACTCCATAGGAATCTTGAATCCCTGCCGTTGTCTCCGACAGTCCTACAAAGTGCTTGCGATGTGTTACCGTGGAGAGATAATCAATTCGTGGACTTTTTCATAGATTAGTCGATACCTCGTTCGGTATGGTAGAAATGTACATACTCTGACTTTCGCCCCATTGAAGTAGATGGTGACTCGTCATTGGAGGACTCGGAGCATCTGGAATTAGATGCAAAATCCTCCACGGTTTGTCCTCGATGCCTCACGCGCAAACCTCGATCAGATCTGGAAGGGCGTGAAGTACTACCCGACATGGAGACGCTTAGACGACATGAGAGGAACGCCCTGCCATGATTCCACTACACGTCGTATGTAATGTAGGTATGGTCGTTTGAGAGGGGTTGTGACATGTGACACGGTGACATCCCTGCCCTCCCCTTCCTCCGTGGCCATAACCGGTCCACCCCCCGATTCAGCAAGAAGACCGTTGATCAAAGACTTTACTCAAGTCTCAAATCGGCTTCCCATAACATAATGATTTAGCTGCGCACAAGACTCTTGCAGAATCGGGACCCCTGGGTCAAAACGTTCAGCTTGTCTGGCATCCTTTAATGAAACCTCACCCCTCTTCACCGGCACCGCTAGGGGAGTATGTCAGGTATATATGTTGGGACTCGGCCAGGTCACAGTTCTTTCACCTCGACCAGCCACGCCCGAGGTGGAAAAAAACCGTTGGGTTACGATGTCGAACGCGAAGTAAGTCATCAACATCAGCTCAAAGTCAGTCCTCACTCAACTCCCGCAGCTCCAGCTCCTCTTCCTTTCTCCTCCCACCTCGCTCCGACTTGCACAAAATCGTATATGCAATCGCCTTATCATTCCTATCACTCCCAATCCTCCTCACCCTTCTTTGCTTGACAAACCCCCGCTCACGAAAATATCTCGATCGGGTTAGTTTCCGACTAGGGATTGTAGCATTCTCTTGTATCTTGGTGTTGGTAATAGCGGCTCTGATACAAGCGATATCTGGGGTGAGGTGTGACGTTTTGGCTGGGATCGTGTTGGTGTGTATGCACCCTCGTAATCTGACCTTTGAAGGCTGACAGCGAGTGCAGTTCTTCAATCAATTCACCTCGGCCTTGTTATTTTGCATCGGGTTGAACCTTGTGTGCGTTCCAACCCTCCACGCCTCTTGATTCAGGCTCACACCAGATACGCATCATACAGACTCGTGATGATTTACGGAAAAAACGGAAACAGGCTTGAAAAGTTTTATTACGCTGGTTCTGTGATGTTTTCTCTTCTTCCGACTTTATCTCCTGTTCTTGCTGGGGAGTTTCGGTGAGCTCCGCAACTCAATGTCATCATCTTGCCTTACCCTTCCTATGCAGACCAGATAGGACAACGTCGGCATGTACATCTGTTACTGCCGATAAATCAGAGTATCTAGGGTGGTGGGTGAGTGCCCACCTCTGTTATGGAAGCTGGAAAAAATATTGAAATCGGAACAATAGCTTTCAACAATCATCATCCTCCCATCCCTCGTAGTAATCGGAGAATTGGTCACTTTTGCCATGGTTATGATTCACCTGTGGAAGTTGAAGGTTCTAGATCGGGAGTTTATGCAGAGGCAGAAGAGGACCTGGATAACTAGTACGAGGATGACGGCTGTCATATCGGTGCCTTCTCCTGACCCGCATACTCAACGTACCCAACCCCCTCCATTGAACTCGCTATCCTCCTCATCTTCGCCAAGAACTAAAGAAAGTAAAAACAAGTACAGATGGATTGTTTTCCGGATCTCCTTGTACCCACTGGTATCTGTGATTACCATAACTCTCTTCATAGTCGGGAGGAGGACTTTCCATTATCAATATCCGGGGCAGCAGACGCTGCACTGGGTGAGTGCACTCGAACGAGCCTTACTCAAAAGTTTTAACCTCTGCCTTCTTTTTGTCTGCAGGAAACTCCACTATTCGAGGCCATAGTGATAATGAGGGTCATCTCACATTCGTTCCTTATTTTGGTTGATCCTGTGAGTCGTTTTTCGTCTTTGAAAACACCTCCATGATTAAAACACATGTCCTCCCGCCACAGGCCCTAATGCGAGCCACGTCCGTCTTTTTCGGGTCACTCCGTCGCTCCCTGCCCTTTCGACGTTTTCCCAAGAATGAACACCCAGAACAACGTCGAAGTCGTAGCGGCAACAGAAGAACACAGGATTACCCAATGGATATCTCATTCGCAAGCTTTGGGAGTGTCGAATATGTGCATAATAAGGATTTGGAAGCAAATTCTGCCGGTGGTAACGGCAGTGACAATGGCGGGAACGTCGACGTACAAAACTTTCACTCACATCCGTACCCGGCGATACCTGTGGCTCTGTCCTCGCCTCCGCCTGTTCATGCCGTTTCACCTTCATCTCCAAGAGGTGTTGAAAATTTCGACTTTGATTTGGAAGGTGATCGACTGCCATATTCGGGATTTGTTGAAGAAAGAGAGGGGGACACGGGTGAACACAACGAGGAAGTATGGAGGCAGATATGACAGTAGTGGTGATGAGGCACGCGGAGCGGGTGACTGAGGTGGAGAGAGAAAAACTTGGAAGGAAACTCGAATTTGACTCGACTCTCTTACGCTGGGGACTAGGCCTCTGTTTTGCTCCAAGCTTTAGGAAGAATGGTTCCCCGGCACTCATGCCTCGATCTCATACTTTCCTTGTGGGATGTATCATGGAGACTGGACGACGGAGACGGTTGTGGATATCATCGTTTATGTCCACAGTGGTCCACAGTGTCGGACGGTTTTTCAGTCCTCCTAGTCGCGGATCTCGTAGGCTTCGATCCTCAACTTCTTCAGAACGGTGCAGTGCGCCGATCGATGGTGCAGGTAGTAATCGAATATCGCTCGGGTACAATAGGGGGCTTTTTTGGGTTGATTTCTGGAGTGGGCTGCGATACGGCAGGGATTTTACCGCGGTTTTGACGAGCTTGGGAAAATGTAAAAAATTAAAGAGGTTCCGGTTAAGCTTTACGATAGTGAAGGTTCCTTTGTGAATACTTTTGTATCCGCACGATGTACCATGTACCATATATGTATTTCACAGAAGGTTATACGTTTTTCTTACTGCTCGTAAGCCAAGGATAGGGTATTTGGTTATGTCTTTGGTGATGGGTACTTCTTTGAATTCACTGTATGTACCATAATTGTAACGACAGGAAAACGGAGAGGAACGACGCGTAGAACTTTACAGCTGTTTGCGGAACATAAGGCGCGCGCGCGATTTTTTTTCTCAGGCTGCAAAATTACTGTCCAGCAGTCGCAACGCTGTAGCTAGCTCAATTCTCGATAGATTTAGATAATTCTTGCAGTTTTGGATAGTGACAGGCACATCTTCAAGGCCTAAATGTCTTCAAGAAGCTGTTGCTGGGCTGGTTGTGGACTGGGCAGATCGAAACACAAATTGTCGCCCTGAAGATTCCGAAGGTTTACAGCACTTGCGATTTACAAAACCTTCTGAAGGTGCGTCATTAGATAGGCAACTCTAATTTGGCTGATGGCACACTCGCGCAGGACCACATTCAAGAAGCACTTGTCTGGCAGCAGCTTCGACACCGAAACATACTCCCGTTCATGGGTATGCACTACTTGAACGCGGATTCAAGCCAACTAGGTTTGGTCTCTCCATGGATGGAGAATGGGAACCTCCCCGAGTTTTTAAGCAAAACCCCCGAAGAAAAGGTCGATCGTTATTTATTGGTATGCATCTTCACGAAAACAACATCGTTCAAGCCGATTTGAAAGGGGTAAGCACCATCCTCTGTCCCTGGCAAACCTATGTCTACATCAAGACATCGATAGCCCAACGTTTTGATCACCCCCAAAAGAAGAGCGTGTATTGCAGATTTTGGCTTGTCGCGAGTGGCCGACAGCTGCGCAATCAGTTATAACCCCTCGGCAACGGTACCAGCACTAGCAACGCCCTGGACCTCACCAGAACTTATTGATACTCCTTTTGATGATACAAACGGAGACCCACTTCCTTGTCCCCCTACCGAATACATTGATATGTATGCCTTTGCTGGCGTGTACTATGAGGTAAGCACCAAGTCGTCTCCGGTACACGCTCACGAATTTTGGTTAGATCTTTGAAGGAAAAGTACCTTTCTATGGACGCAATGATCTTGCAATCATTCAAGGCTGTAGTACACCGTAACGAGCGCCCATCACGTCCCAGTTCGTTGAACGATGAAGGATGGAATATCATGGTAGCTTGCTGGCAGAAGAATCCTGCAGAACGATCGTCTGCTCCTGTCGTAGCCGAACGTGTCGCTGGGCTCAAGAGCTTCAAGACAGAATTCAGGCCAGCTCCTGACTGGGACATTTCCGACCCCAGTCGGATTTCCTTTGATACGAAGGCACTTATTCAACTTCAAGGGAATCTTGCAGTTTGCGTACTTTACCTGCAGTGTTATCGTCGAGACGAGGTCGACTTGTGAATTGTTCCCGAGGGTTTGTACAGTACGATAGAAATACATATAATCTTGCTATCTACGCATTGATACTAGTGGATTTGGGTGCACGAACTTGCAATGAGTCAATGACTCCCGAGGTAGTACGACGCTGAAGTTGTGACATGGTGTGACTGGCAATTCTTGGTCCAAATTCCTTTTCCTTTTCTAAGTCTTCCGAGTGCGAGGACTCCTCCATGATCATGTATCATGACCCACCACCAATTCTCATCGACTTTTCACAAATTCAGGACCGTTTACTGAGCTCCTCCCGTGCTCGGCTGCAGCAGTCGATACTTTGTAATAATATTGGTCGTCCATGAGGACTCTCCGCGATGCAAATTGGTGCGTCTCAGGCTTTAGATCTTCTGTATCTTCAAATCACGATTTTCTCATTTAAATTTCTATTTTAGAGACAGAACGTCGTAAATAGAATCTCTCTAGGTACTGCGGACCGCCTGACATTATCGCCTTCATCTACACAACGTGCCTCTCAACGTGGACTTGTCTCCCTCTGAGACCTTCCATTCAGAGGCGTTGGGATGAATTCCAAACGTTCGGTGGGCTTTCATTTTTTGATCAGACAGAAGTTGGCAATACTTACTGTACTTCTTTCTCAAGCATGGTTCTTTCGATTCGACAGGGAATCGGAGAAATTCATATGTTTGGAACCGGCTGGAAGATTATATACTTGGTGTGTTATTAAAATTCTACGTATCGTCACAAAGTTAACAACTACCCAGAAAGAAATCTTCCTCCGTCATCTCGCAGTCAAAATGCTCTCCAGCTATTGAGAGGTGACCAGTCAACTCCACAATCATCTTTATCGCGGTTCCTTCAGAAACGCCGATCTAATCGCGATGCCTTGGTCCCTAGCAGTGTTCCCCCTACTCCACTGCAGCTATATCTTGGCAATAACTCGAAGCCGTCCACCATGAATACGGGTCTAAGCCTTATCGATGAAACGGAAAGCCGATCGCAATATCAGAGCCCTTCTCCAGTCTTCAAAGACTTATTTCTAGGCGAGACCGGACGTCCTGAAACCGAACAAGTCCTCTCTGGCTCACGAGACTTAACGTCAGTGGACGCTGAGGTTGCTGACGTCTCTCACGCTCAAACCACTTCGAATAAGTCCACAACAATTGAAGATGATGTCGCAAAATCCCGGAATTTGGATGATGTATGCCGTCTCTTGGAAGGTGTGCTAGAGGATGAACAACGGTCGAAAAAACTCGTGGAAAGCAACGGAGAGGAAGCGCAGTTGTGGCTCGATACATTACAAGCAGTAAGTGTTGGTTCTACGTCTCATGAAGCTCTCGTTGCGTCTCACAGTACATCACTTTACAGCTTGTAAAGCATCCTGAAATTCCGACCCGATTACGATCATCAACACTCAAGGCGATGCTTCGTCTTTCTAAAAAATCAGATTTGATTCCAAAATGTCTAATGATCAATAACGTGGAGAAGGTCGGAGATCATCCCGTTGGTTATGGTGGCTTTGGGGATTTGTGGATGGGAAAAGTCGGAGGGCAGGTTCTCGGTCTGAAAGTTCCGAGGATCTCACGAACTTCCGATGTGCAAAAACTTCTGAGGGTGTGTTGATAGATCAAGTCTTCAGTGGCTAGAGCTTGATTGACCGCCTCGTGCTTTGTGCAGGACTACAACAGAGAGGCAATTGTCTGGCAACAGCTTGACCACCCGAACGTGCTGCCGTTCATGGGAATGTATTATATGAATGAGGCTCGGACCCAGCTATGCTTGGTCTCTCCATGGATGGAAAGAGGGAATCTCGCCACGTTTTTGGAAACTACGCCCAGAGAAGAGGTCGATCACTATTTACTGGTATGCTCCATTAGTCGATTCTGTCTTCTACTTTAAAGAAACTTATTTGCTCTAGGTGTATGACGTTGCCTCTGGCCTAGCATATCTTCATGAAAAGAAAGTCGTTCATGGCGATCTTAAAGGGGTAAGTGCCACTCTCCGCCTGTCGCCAACGTATATCATTATCGGGACACTGCTAGGTTAATGTCCTGATCACCCCGGATGGAAGAGGCTGTATTGGAGATTTCGGTTTGTCGCGAGTGGCCGACAGCCGTGCGATCAAGTTCACTTCCTCGACAACGAGCTCTTCAACAGGAACAACAAGATGGTCTGCACCAGAACTCTTCATGCCGCCTTGCACCCCCTCCACATTCAGCGATATTTATGCTTTTGCTGGTGTGTGTTACGAGGTAAGCATACAATGTCCCTGTCATATCCGATACATGTTCACGGATTTTGCAAAGATATTCACTGGCAGCGTACCTTTCCACGGGCTCAATGATGGTGCCGTCATTTTAGTTGTGATGGTCAAAAGGGAGCATCCATCACGTCCCGACTTGACCTTGTTGAACGACGAGATGTGGAAGATTATGGAGGATGGTTGGAATTTCGACCCTGAGCTACGACCGACGGCTTCTGACGTAGTCGCTCGTGTTGCTGCCCTCGACAGTTTCAAGTCAGGTGGTATTAAACCAGCTGTTGAGTGGGATGTTTCCAACCTTGCTCAGATCTGGAAGGATGTGAAGTATCCCGTTCTTGATACGGAGGCACTTGTGGGACTACAGAGGGATCTCGAATCCCTTGTTGTCTCTAATATGTAGTTCCCAAGTAGCATTCTGTAATGTGATGGTCGAGACGAATGTCGATTTGTGGAATATTTTCGGGATCGCAGTCGATATGATATACCTTTAGTACGATAGAAATGTAGTCAGATGGAGCGGTAGAAAAAACTTCAACCGCGGGTCTCGATTATACTTTTCTGACAAATCCGTGTCTTGAACTTCAGCCAATTCTTCCTCTCTCGGATTCTCGGATTCTCGAAATCGTCAATTGCAAATTAAATAATATATCCACGTCCGAACACTTTGCTCGCCTTAGTCCTAGTACGACCGAACGAATTCCCGTCATCCGAGCGATTCGGATTTCGGATGGCGGATGGCCCGGGGCCGGATTGTCGGATGTCACATGACTGTGTTACTTTTCATGGCGGAATTTGAACTCTCTCCCAGTTTTTTTCTCTTAATTCATCTTCCATACTCCCGGAGTCTTTTTCAGCACAGAATGGGCAAATCCTCGATTGCTTCAGCCTCAGCGAAGAATCCTCCGCCTCGACTATCTGCTTGGGCAAAAGGCCCTCCTACATCCCGACTCTCTCCCGATTCTCAGTTATCTGTAGATGTGATCGATTCACGGCCACCCAGTATACCTGGTGAGGGTGTTCCGATAAGAGATGGTGTAGAAATTTCTCGCAATACCGTGGGCGTTGATTCTCCGACAGCTTCAGCTTCAGCAAAGACACTTCCGCTTCAACTACGAGGAAAACTTACTTGGGCAGATCTTGCTCGGGCAGCACGCCCTCCGCCACTCCCCTTCCGATTCTCTCCTGATTCTCAATTATCTGTAGATGCGATCGATTCACGGCCACCCAGCACACTTGGTGAGGGTGTTCCGATAAAAGATGGTGTAGACATATCTCGCAATACCGTGGGTGTTGAATCTTCGACAGCTTCAGCTTCAGCAAAGAAATCTTCGCCACAACTACGAGGAAAATCTACTTGGGCAAATCTTGCTCGGGCAGCACGCCCTCCGCCATTCCCCTTCTCTCCTGATTCTCAATTATCTGTAGATTCACGGCCACCCAGTACACTTGGTGAGGGCGTTCCGATAAAAGATGGTGTAGACATATTTCGCAATACTGTGGGTGCTGCAAGCCCATCGCGCTCAGCCACAGCAGCTTCGTCTATCGAGCAACTTTCGCCACCGGTGACAGCGAAAGGTCTGTTGAGATGGAAGCACAACCATCACTGTGAATACTTATCGTCATTATCCAGACCCGGCATCACCAGAGAACGTACCCGTACGATCACCTTCTGCACGTAAAAAGAAGAAAAAACGACGGACCCCTGTACGTCTAGGAAAGAAAAGCTCGTCGTTTTCTGACCAAATCATTATAAGTAGGTTCAGGCTCAATCAGTGGCAGATAGGGATCCTCACCCATCGCAACCGCCAGCGCACCAAACGAGTTCTACATCACTGCAAATTGAAGGGCCGACAACCACTCCCACACGACCTAATGTACCGAACTCTCCAGGCCAGAAAGGATTAGGTCAAGGCGACGGTGCACGTCCTGATGTTGAACAAGATCTACCTGCGTTCCAAGACTCGGCGCCAGGGACCACTGAAAAAATTACTAGCGTTACTCATGATCAAACAACCCAGGCCACCGATATGTCAGGAACGCGCGGCATTTTGAATAATATACGCTTCCTCTTGGAAACTGTATTAAGGGATAAAAAGCGGTCGAAGGAACTCCTAGAGAACGTGGGAGAAGATGCACAATTGCTTCTTGATACATTACAAGCGGTAAGTATTTGACTCTTCGCATTACAAAACGCTCTTTGTGTCTCATTAAAGCATGATTCTTTGTAGCTCGTGAGACTTCCTGGGATTCCGACCTCGCTACGATCATCAATACTCAAGATGATGCTTCGACTCTCCAAGAAATCGGGCTTATTTCCTCAATGTCTAATCATTGAGAATGCTGAGAAGCTCGGAGACTATGCTGTTGGTGGCGGCGGCTTTGGGGATGTGTGGAAGGGGAAAATCGGAGAGCAGGTTGTCTGTTTGAAAGTTGTGAAGGCTTATCTAACTTCTGATGTGCAAAAACTGCTGAAGGTGTGGAGGTGGATTAAGTTTTTGGTGGCGCGAGTTTGGCTGACGGTGCGTTTGCACAGGATTACGTGCGAGAAGCAATTGTCTGGCAGCAACTTGAACACCCCAACCTTCTGCCGTTCATGGGCATGCACTACTTGAACGAGGCTCGAACGCAGCTATGTTTGGTCTCTCCATGGATGGAACAAGGGAATCTCACCAAGTATTTGGAGACCACCCCTAAAGAAGATATCGATCATTATTTATTGGTACACGTTATCCTTCACTCGGCTCCCATCTATACTAATCAAACTTCTCTCTAGGTGCACGATGTTGCCTCCGGCCTATCATATCTTCATCGCATGAAAATTGTCCATGGCGATTTGAAAGGGGTAAGCAGCACCTCTTCGTCTATGACCAACTTATGTCAATAGCGGGACACCTGTAGCTCAACATCTTGATCACCCCCGATGGAAGAGCGTGTATAGGAGATTTCGGCTTGTCACAAGTGGCCGATAGCCATGCAATCCATCTCACTTCCACATCAACAAACTCTTCAACAGGAACGATAAGATGGTCTTCGCCAGAACTCCTTATGCCGCCTTGCACCCCCTCCACATTTAGTGATATGTATGCTTTTGCCGGTGTGTGTTACGAGGTAAGCAAAGAATATACTCGTTATTTCCGACACATCCTCACCCAATCCGGAAAAAGATTTTTACTGGAAACGTACCTTTTCACGGACTCAATGACGGTGCAGTCATTTTTGCGGTGATGGTAAAGAGAGAACATCCATCACGTCCCGAATCGACCTTGTTGAACGACGGGATGTGGAACATCATGGTAGATTGCTGGAATTCTGACCCTCGGTTGCGACCGACTGCTTCTGAATTGCCAGCAAGTGTCACTGGCCTCAAGGGCTCAAAGTCAGGCAGAGTTATAAGGCCGGCTCCTGAGTGGGACATGTCCAACCTTTCTCAGATCTGGAAGGATGTGAAGAACCCCTCCCTTGATACAGAGTCGCTTGAACGGCTTCGAAGGAACCTTGGAGTCAAGTTTCATACCCTTGTCTTCACCTAATAGTACCCCATAGTGGCCTACTGTTGTTTACTGCACTGCTATCAGGCTGCTGCAGCAGTTTCTACTCTTGACAGGGAAGTCCTTATCTTGAAAGGTATTACGAAGTTCCTGCAGTTGGCATTGTCAAATGATAGTGGTTGAGACAAAGCTGGCGATTTGTGAAACATTCTCAATTGCAGTCAATAGCCTGTTCGAAGGTATGACACAGTACAATCGGTCTATAATCTTGTTATTGCTTCACCGGTACTGGATCTTGAGTCAACGAAGTTGTAACGCGTCCTGCCAGGTATATACAAAACAAGTTGGACGCGCATCGTCATGCTCAGTGCAAATTCATCAGAACCTACTGAGTGGAATTGAATTCCCCCTGCAATTCTCCGTTTTATGATATGAAAACCGTTCGAAAATATCGCGTTTTTCTTTAGGTGTCGGGGTGAAAATATCTGGTGAGATTCATGAGGGTTTGCCCCGCACGGCCCGACTTTCCACTAGCGTTTAGTACTTGCTGTATCCGCCCACTCCCACGGCGACCCCTTCCTTCCCCCCCTCAATGGGGCCCATCGCAGGCAAAAAATCAACCGTCTTTGGCACGGAGCTGAAAATTGATGCTTCAGTCGCAAATCATGACCTTATCAACCAGGCTGCCGTCACTTCTCTCTATCAGGAATGTTCTCGCCTCAAAGCTTGTTTAATGCGCCTTCGGGGTTTCGAATATTATTTTTCTCTTGTCGCTGCTTCGTATACTCGACAGCCGACCGATCCCGTTACCCAACTATGGGATCTTTTCTCCTACGGCATACCTCTTTGTTACATCTTCGACCTGCTCCCAGCAGACATGGGTTACAACAAAATCAACAATTCAAAGTTTGAGCAGGAGGCATACGAGGCTAGTCCAGACCGTGTCAAGAAGCGGGCCATTGCCCTCTTCAGCATGCAGTTAAAGCATGTTACAGACCAGATACCCGAGGTGGAGCAGTTCATGGTTACTGAGCTATGGAATAGACATTCGACGGATGGTTTGGTGAAGGTGTGTCGCGCATGTTTCTCAGCTTTATGTCGTTTCTAATTCAACTGCCCTCAGGTGATCAAGACCGTCAAGGCTATTGTCGGTTACCTCCCAGAAGATGTTTGGGAAGACGTACGCTCATCGTCTTCTTCCAACCCCCCAGAGACTGCAAGAAATATTATTCGAGAAATCGTTGAGACTGAACGGAAATATGTTCAAGATCTGGAAATCATGCAGGTCCGTGCTTGCATTCCCATTTGTTCTGATACAGGTCTTCACCAATTTGTTCAGAAATATGCAATTGCCCTCTCTCGTAGTAACATCATCAATCAGGACACAATACATCTCCTCTTCCCTAATCTGAACCAAGTGCTTAATTTTCAACGTAAATTCCTTATTCGTATTGAGGGAACAGCGGAATTACCGTGGCACGAGCAACGGTGGGGTCAACATTTCATGGATAGCGTGAGCATGTTTGCTTGAGAATAATCCTGTTGTTCGCTAACTTTTGCTTATAGGAAGAAGATTTTCGCGTTTACGAACCTTATTGTGCTAATTACACCGCTGCGTCTGAACTCATGCTCATCTATGAGCAGAGCCTTTCAGTGAGTGATTTAGTTCCACCTGGCGCCTTCTAAACATTTATCAACAGGCCCTAAATCACCTCATTAATGTCAAAGGTGAACTCCCCGCTTTCCTATTCAAGCCAATTCAAAGAGTTTGCCAGTATCCCCTCTTGCTCAATGTAAGTCATCAGGACAGCCTCATTATCTCTTGGTTTACTGAACTTTTCGTCGTAGTCTCTCATCAAGGCCTCGTCAGATGACAATTATCCTCATCTTATTGAACTCGAAGCCGGTTCCGAAGCCGTAAAAAGAACCATACACAAGATCAATGAAGCACGGAGACAGGGCGAAAACGAGTCCGCTGTTAGGAACCTTCAATCCCGTGTTGAGGATTGGAAGGGACATCGTCTCGAGAATTTTGGACAACTTATGCTGTACGGCGTCTTCATTGTAACAAAGTCCGACGTCGACCGGGAGTATCATATTTTCCTATTCGAGAAGATTTTAATCTGCTGCAGGGAAGCATTGCCAGGACCTGTGAACGGTCGCAAGGTTAGCAAGAGCAATTCCATTCTCAAGAAGCAATCGGTGTCTATGCTGTCCAACCATCAGAAAAATATTCCACTATTACTCAAGGGTCGTGTTTTCTTAGGGAATATCACTCAGGTCGTGCCAGGGCCTTCCCGGACCTCCATATGTAAGCAGTCTGGAACCTGTTTCTCTTGCACTGTTTCGCTTTAACCCTCAATTTTTCAGCTTCTGGTATTCCCACAGAATACCCGCTTGCAGTTTGGTGGAAAGGAGATGATGGTCCTGAATACATCACGCTTCGCTGTAAACTGGAAGACCAAAGGCAGCAATGGGAATCGACGATCAACCGATTAATCCGGGAGCTCGCTCAACGCCGAGCCATCGAACGTGGTCTGTCTCGCAAGGTCAACAACAACTCAGATCCTGCGCTTGACCGAGACGCCAATCAATCCTATCCTCTGCCTCATCACGATTCTACAGCAGTCACCGTAGTGGACAGTGTTTGCAAGAAGGAGCAAACGCATAATGTCGTTCCATATGGCGGCAGCCCTCAAGGATCCCCTTTATACGATTTCTTTGAATCCAAACCAGATGACGATGACTATGAAAATTTTTTTGCTGCCAACGCGTACGCTAGTACTTCTGGACTAGTCATGCTTGTGGAAAGCGTACCAAAGGGAACACCTAGTCTACCTGCGGAAAGTACATATTTGGAGGCGACGTTTGACGCACCGTCCAATGCCAGACCTAACACGCCGCCACTGCCGCTAAGCCTTCGACCTCGCCTACATTCCAATATGAGCGACAAGATTGTCTCCACCAGACCAAGGACGACTGACGAGAGTGGGGATTGCACGAGTGGAATTATTTCAACCCCTACAACGATGGACCGCTCAGGGAGCATCATTCGGTCATCTGCATACGTTCCGAAGAGCGTACCACTGTCACCTCTACCTACTACTCAGTGGGACCCGTGGTCGAATTCTTCGGTCATCAGTAGCAAACGAGATAGCGGGGCAAGTAACATCAGCTTCTATTACTCGCCCAGTCCGTCTCCTATTCCCGTGTCGCCTGGTGGAGGGGGCAACCCTTATGCTTCATATGAGCGACTTCCGCAATTACCT
This sequence comes from Marasmius fiardii PR-910, assembly GCA_014904975.1. Classification (NCBI taxonomy): domain Eukaryota; kingdom Fungi; phylum Basidiomycota; class Agaricomycetes; order Agaricales; family Marasmiaceae; genus Marasmius; species Marasmius fiardii. Next base: position 7,105 of record MU128030.1, on the reverse strand, counting down.
TCTTTGCAGTACCTTCGAAATGATCCTCCTATTTCACTCGATCCTTTTGTCACCATCGATACACCTCTTCAGCCATTTTTTGATGATAACTCGAAGCTGGCTACCACTGCTCTGGGCCCTGTCCAAGAAATGGAAGGCCAAAAGCAACAGAAATATCTATTGGTCTTGAATGAGTTAGCTCATTTAGCTCTGGGCGAAGCTGAACATCCAGAAGCCGAAAAAATTCTCCCGGCTGTACAAGACTCGACACCTGCGGCTGCTGAGATTATCGTTTCTCATGTTCAAACCACTTCTGATAAGTCCATAACACTTGAGGATGATGTCGCAACATCCCGAGTTTTGGATGATGTACGCCGCCTCTTGGAAGGTGTGCTAGAGAACGGACAACGGTCGAAAAAACTCGTGGAAAGCAACGGAGAGGATGCGCAGTTGTGGCTAGATGCATTACAAGCGGTAAGTAATGGTCCTATACTTTATGAAGTTCTCGTTATGTCTCATCAAAATACCTTTCTTTGCAGCTCGCAAAACATCCTGAAATTCCAACCCGATTACGATCATCGACACTCAAGGCGATGCTTCGTCTTTCCAAGAAATCAGATCTGATTCCAAAATGTCTGATGATCAATAACATAGAGAAGCTCGGAGACTATCCCGTTGGTTATGGTGGCTTTGGGGATTTGTGGATGGGGAAAGTCGGAGGGCAGGTTCTCGGTTTGAAAGTTCCAAGGATCTCGCGGACTTCCGATGTGCAAAAACTTCTGAGGGTGTGTTGATAAATCAAGTTTTTGGTGGTTCGAGCTTGACCGACCATGCGCTTGTGCAGGATTACAACCGGGAAGCAATTGTCTGGCAACAGCTTGACCACCCGAACGTGCTGCCGTTTATGGGAATATATTACATGAACGAGGCTCGGACACAGCTATGTTTGGTCTCTCCGTGGATGGAACAAGGGAATCTCGTCACGTTTTTGGAAACTACGCCCAGAGAAGAGGTCGATCTCTATTTATTGGTGTGCTCTGTTCAGTCGATTCAGTCTTCTATTTGACTGAACTCATTCACCCCAGGTGTACGATGTTGCCTCTGGGCTAGCTTATCTTCATCGTATGAAAGTCGTTCACGGCGATTTGAAAGGGGTAAGCACTACGCTCCACCTGTGATCAAGCCATATCAATATCACCCCGTCAGGTCAACGTCTTGATCACCGCCGACGGAAGAGCCTGTATAGGAGATTTTGGCTTGTCACGAGTGGCGGACAGCTCTGCAATCCAGTTTACTTCTTCGACAGCAAGCTCTTCCAAAGGGACAACAAGATGGTCTGCCCCAGAGCTCTTCATACCTCCCTACACTACGTCGACATTCAGTGATGTTTACGCTTTTGCTGGTGTGTGTTATGAGGTAAAGCATGGACTCTTGTTTTTGTCGTTTCGGATACATACTCACGGATCTTGCAAGGTGTTCACTGGAAAAGTGCCTTTCCACGGACTCACCGATGCAGCAATTATTCTGGCGGTAATGTTCAACAAGGAGCACCCACCACGCCCCGATTCGACCTTGTTGAACGACGAGATGTGGAAGATTATGGAGGATTGTTGGAATTTCGATCCTGAGCTACGACCGACGGCTTCTGACATGGTCGCTCGTGTTGCTGCCCTTGATAGTTTCAAGTCAGGTAGTATTGAGCCGGCTGTTGAGTGGGACTTTTCTAGCCTCGCTCAGATCTGGAAGGACGTGAAGGATCCCGTTCTTGATATGGAGGCACTGGTGCGGCTTCAAAGGAATCTTGAATCGGAATCCTCTGTCACTGTTGTCTCAAATAGTACGTACTTTACCTCCGACGGGTGATGCATGATGGTCGGTCGAGGCGGAAGTCGAACTGTGAAATATTCCCGAGATTGCAGTTTATACCCTGTTTGGTACAGTAGGGATGTATGTAATCGTGGGGTCATTGAGGCTGAGGTCGAGACTAAAGGAGTGACGAGGGGAGTTCCGCGACGTGTCGTGTGCCGGGTGCCTACTGCAGGTGTTAGTCTCGATGAGTCCAGCCCGCAATAGAGAATCTGGAAGATGAGTACGCGGTTGTTTCAGATGAGATGTAAGTCCTCCGCTCCGACGCAACTTTGACGCGCGTTCGCGAGGCGTAGCGATGTGACAAGTTGTATCTAGTGTGTGACTGTCGTCCTTCCCTTTCAGGACCTTTTACTGAGCTCTATCTCCCATTCCGTGTTATTACCTGAAAGAAAAATTCTTCCCGTGCTCAGCCCCAGCAGTCGATGGGTTCCAAGACAACTAGCTCACTGAAATTCGGGGAGTCTCTTCCCTGCTGGGGATGATGATGAACTGAAACAGAATATTTCGGTGAGGCTTCACAACTGTTCTCTTCTGGTTTAAAATTCCACTATCACAGCCCATCGGAGTCTATCAGATCCACAACTTCGACCTGAACTTCCTCGACCCTCCTGGCCGGTCTCATTAGCCTCGAGAACTCGACCTATTGATCATGCCCAATGTTTTTACGGGATCCTCTCACATTACTACCTCGGGGGCGAATTTCAGCAATATCGTAGGCGACACAAACATCTCGACTGTCGCAGGCGACACAGACATCCAGGCCCACATTTATTTCAATAACAAGATAGAAAACCGGACATACAACAACACAAGCTACCACACTTACAACAATAACCATAGCGGAGACCATAACGTTAACTACGGCAATTATGATATTCGCGGAGGGCGCAGGTCTGAGACGCAGGAGAACTCTGTATATGGTGGGCTCCTGAATTCCTACACCATATTCTTACAAAGTTAACCACGCGTTCAGGTAGCGGTACAAGGCAGAGACAACCAGAATTTTCAAGGTCTCGGCTGGGGACAAACGACACCGAAAACAACCTCTCTTCCGCTAAATGGGACAGTGTTCAGCGACCTGACAACATAATCAACAGCCGCGACAAGCTTCTCTTCAATCTCATCGATATCAACAGTGGGACAGGTAGTCAAGACTCCCAAATACTGAGTACAGGAGAAATAGAGGATATTAAGAAGGTATGATTCACTAGATACAATTCTTTTCGATCGGAAATCTAACAAAAACTTATCATTGCAGGAACACGACACACTCATCACCGTCATCGCTAAACTCAAGGAGAAGCTTGACGCCGAGATTCAAGTCAGGGATGCCGTCGTTAACCTATTGAAACTCAGCCATTTCAATAACACGGAAATTGCTCAAAAAACTAGCGAACTCCTCGTAGCCGCTGACAAGTCTGTTAGCTCTGTGGAGCAACGCATCCAGGAGCTCTCCTTGAGGGCCGACGAAGCCCATCAAAAGTTAGTTGAACATCGAGCGGGTGTGCTGCGCCGGTACTATGATCCCCATCAGCAACCGCAACCCTATCCCCAGAACGATCGACGCAGCGGTCTCCCTAGTCCAAATAGCTACTCTCGTTCAAATAATTCGTTTGCCCCGAACTATCGCCGTTCCCCGCCACATCGTAATGATGTCTCTATGGAAAACTCGACGCTGGCCATCCCAGACGTATCTCTAATTGCTATCGTTGACGTGAAAAGCGATTCCAACCCCGACCCTTCTCCTCTCCAGGAATCGTCGCAGCCCCCAACGCAACGAGCGAGTTCCACACCAGTGTCTACTCCTCCTTTGAACGCAAGTTTGATGATCTCTACGGCGCCAGCACAACCCAATGCAACTCAATTTATTCCTGCGGTTGATCATCACACTGCGAATTCTTCAGTTCAGTTGCTCGCGGCAACCCAGTCGTTCAGCCCTTCGTCAGTCCAAAATGAATCAGGTCAAGCCAACGCTGCACGTCCAGAAGCTGGACAAGATCTAGGCCCGGTCGTAGAGACTCCGGGCAGTGTTCGTGATCGAACGATTTCTGAACTTTCTGAGATTTCAACCTCTTGTGACCAACAGGGAAAACCGTTTCTCTGTCCCCCCGCGAAGTTCGGTGCTATGTATGCTATTACTGATGTACGCTACCAGGTAGGTCCTCAATGCCCTCAAGTCATATTTCTGATACAAGCTCACAAATTTCGGCTGCTTAGATCTTCACGGGAACATCTTCCGATGGATACCACGGCGGTGTAACCACTGACATTCTGAACAAGGGACGGCCCTCATCACGTTCTGACTTACCCTTGCGGAACGACGGGATACGGAATATCATGACAGGTAGCGTTGAAACGCCGACTCGTGACCGGGACGTTTCCAACCTCAGTCAGGTCCGGAAGGGCGCGAAACATCCCGTCCTTGATACCGGGACACTTATTCGCCTCCGGAACCACCTGCAGTCCTTTGCCATGTCTCATGCGTGCCGTAGATCACTCGAGTCTAGGGTGTGGCAAGGACATCTAGATCCCCCTGGGACTCCTTGAGATCATGTTTGGATTTTCGAAATCTGGTCGGAACTTTTCACATACTCGGACATTCCTTCAATACTTTAGCAATTCCAGTTCGACATATGATCTAAGGTTGGCGCCGTGCATGTGGACTTGCCCCATAGTTTCCCTTTATTTCTGGTATTATTCAGGACTAGAGCACACAGAACTATGTATGTACAATTAGATTCAGATACAGCAGGCTGGAAACATTCTAGCTATGTAGAAGCACTTATTGTAAAAGAATTTAAATAGTTCGAGTAGAACCTGGCTGAGCGCCTTGTTCTGCGGCGTTTGTGCCGTTTTATCTCCTCGATCTCCTCGACCTATCCTATAATCGCACATATCTTGTACATCGTGTACATGAGTATGACCATCGTGGCGGCCGGAGGCCGGAGAAGGAGGCGCTCAGTAGCGCTCACTGCCGATGGTTCATTGAGCGCTCTCTCTTGCGCCCATCCTCAATGATAATCGCCGCCGACAGCTCTTAGTAGAATCAGGTTTGGATCACAAGTTCTACTCCCACCATTCTACATGCATACTACTTTCGCTCACAACGGCTGGAATAACCTTTACCAATGAAACTTGGAAGTAAACCTGGTCAGTGAGTCTCACTGGCAAGCTCAGCCTGACTCCCCGCACCTTCTCTGTTGGCATTGAAATAACTACACAAATTGTTCAACTTACCGCTCGTAGGGTTCTCTATGAGGTTACCAGTTAGAGTCCGTCATTGCTGATCTCTCACAGATGGAGTCACAAATTATGGCAAATACGACTCGAGCGTGGGAGAAGCTACCCTGGGTGCTCTTGGGATCATTTTCTGTTTAGGTTCGGTGGCTTCTATTCGAGTCACCTGTGCATCATGGTCGTCTTATGCTGTGTACCAGTACAAAATCTCTCATCAATGATTATTACTCCGACAAGCACGACCCAAATAGAGTCTCTCCGATTCCTTCAAAAATAAATATATATTCCAGTTTCCATTGATCTGATAGAGATTACAACGTCGTCCCGACTCCCTTGACTGACCACTCATTCTACGCCCTCGATCTATATCAATGAGTACTAATACAGGACCTGGTGTGTCATTCAACTTCCTACCTACCGTTTCAAAAAGTTAAATTTCAGGTAGAGCCTGCGCCAGACACCAGATCATCTCATGAACCTCTCCATGCATTGAACCCAGCACCGTCGGGTACAGAAGGCCCTCATAAATTGTATCAACACCCACCTTCACAATCATCTTCATTGCAGTATCCTCCGGAAAGTCTACGTTTTTCGAGCAACGACCCTCCTCCCCCATATGAGAACACATATCCTGATGATAACTCAAAGTTGCCGACCGTCCCTCCTATCCATGGAATGGAAAAACTATCTCTCAGCTCTTCTACAGCTCAAAGAGAATCAGTTCAAGGCGACGTCACACATCTAGGCGTTGAAAAAGAGCCCGCTGAGATTACCAATGTTGTTCATGCTCGAACAATCCCTGAAAAGCCGATGGTAACACTTACAGAAGATACTGTCAATGCCAGTGTTTTGGAAGATATATGCCGCCTCCTAGAAGGTGTGCAAAATGATAAGCAGGGAGCAAAGAGACTTCTGAAAAACATACGAAATGGGGAGGATGCACAGCTACGGCTTGATACATTACAAGTGGTAAGGATTAATTCTACATTTCACGAAGTGCTTATCAGAGTTTTTCTCTTTTCTTTTCTTTCTTGGCAGCTGGCAAACATTCCTGATATTCCGACCTGGCTGCGATCATCAATATTCAAAACAATTCTTCATCTTTCTGAGAAATCAAAATTAATTCCGCAAGCTCTAATGATCAACAAAGTGGAGACGCTTGAGGATGATCCTGTTGATAGTGGCAGCTTTGGGAATCTGTGGATGGGAAAATTGGAGGGGAAGTTGTTGGCCTGAAGGTTCCGAGGGTTTCGCGGATCTCCAATGCGCAAAAAGTCCTGAAGGTGTGTTGATAGATCAGGGCTTGTTCACTCAGGTTATGATGTGCTTGTGCAGGCCTATATGCAAGAAGCAGTCGTCTGGCAACAACTTGAACACCCCAATGTGCTGCCATTCATGGGAGTATTTTACATGAATGAAAAACAAACAGAGTTATGTTTAGTTTCTCCATGGATGGAAAATGGAAATCTCTGCCAATTCTTGAAGACTGCCTCTGAGAAAAAGGTTGCTGTGGATCATTATCTATTGGTATACCCTACTTTTTAGTCAAACTTGTGTCTTCTGTTTTAACCCTTGGCTGCTCTAGGTGCATGATATTGCCTCTGGCCTAGCTTATCTTCATGAAAATAAAATTATTCACAGTGATTTAAAAGGGGTAAGTGTCGGCCTTTGTGTGGTGAAGCGCCGGTAGTGAACACACAAAGACTGGAGCTGAGGCTCAACAGTCAACAACTAGTCCCAAGACAAAGTCGATCAATACTGCCCAGTATTCTACAGAGTACAAATATGCACCTAGTCTCAAGACAAAGAGGTCAAGATGGGGGACTAGGTGACAAGTCATCCTATATATACTACCTGGCATGTGACCTATGATGTCATGACCTGGTATCATGCAGAAACTGGTAGAACATCACAGAAGGTAATGGAAAGCAGTGGAATAAAGATAGAATCAAGAGATGAAACAGGAATAATGTTGTGTATCGTAGTGAAAGGAAAAGAGATCATATGAAGATAGATGAAA
>MU128029.1:18394-44042 GCA_014904975.1 Marasmius fiardii PR-910 | reverse complement strand
TCACATGCCAGGTAGTATATATAGGATGACTTGTCACCTAGTCCCCCATCTTGACCTCTTTGTCTTGGGACTAGGTGCATATTTGTACTCTGTAGAATCTGGGTAGTATTGATCCTCTTTGTCTTGGGACTAGTCATCGACTGTCAAGCCTCAGCTCCAGTCTCTGTGTGTTCACTACTGGCACTTCACCACAAGGGGTTGATAGTCAAGGTCACATTTTCCAACACGTTGGATCCTTGACCTGCAGGTTTGTAGCTCAAGAATTTTCCCGGAACTTTTAAATGACCTGAACAATATATACATTTGTCACCCTAGTGACCTGGAGCTGCTAAGGAGCTCTGGCTTGTATAGGCTGCTTGGTAAAGAGTTTGGGCCCTGCATGGAACCTAAATCAGTCCATAAATCTAAGATAAGTAATAGAGAGCTCATTCTATAGTTGTTCTGGGATCAAATGACCTACAATCTATGTAATCTTAGGTCTATCAGACATGTCTGTTTCTGACACAGATCTGACAGTAGTCATGGTACCACTGTGTGTCTGGACCATTATCATGTAACAAACTTCAGAACACTGATGCCAAATCAGCTACCAAGGATACATATTTAACTACAATGACTCTGGCCGTATATAAGCTACAGAATTTTCCAAAATGGATTATTGTTCAGTGCTCATGATGTTGATCCAAAATTCCTTCTGTGTAGTTCTCCCCAATGATCTGAGAGCTCAACAGTTAATAAGCACATATTAAGTTCTCTGGGTACTTGGGGGTGGTTGTGTGATGCTTCTTAAAAAGAACTACATCCCTCCACACTAGTATTTGGCTTGTACTCTATCAACAATTCCTTTTTTCTGAATATTTATGAACCCTTTGAATTTGTATAGCACCCTATACTCCATACCCTCACTAAATGTCTTTCCTTGAAGCTTGTTCAACAGCATGGAATGAGACCTTTCAGATAGAATGTGGACCAGTCCTGCAGCAGTATTTTCTTTCTTGTAATTGAAAAGATAGAGTCAACTGATAAACTTAAAAAGGGTATTTGTATTTATTCGAAAATTACAACCCGACGGCTGAGTTAAGGGTTTGGAAGGACCTTGTCAAGCAAGGTGAGCAGCTAGAAACTGGATTTTGAGGCGAGACTTCTCGGGGAATGGGGCTGTTGAGGATATCATTTACTCCGAGGCGTGATGCCGTCTAAAGGGCGAGAAAGAGGTAAAGGGCGACATTCAATAGCGTTCGAGGGAGGAAACCTTACCGAGAGGCACTATAAGTTCTGGAGTAATGGGGGGATTAGGAGGACCCGGAACAGTTTCTTCGATATTGTTGGCGTGATTGACCCTGGTTGCACCATTACTGACGCCCTCGACAGCAGCGAAAGAGAGGACAGGGAAACCAGTGCTGTTCCTTAATGTCATTGCTATTCGGGCTTACTACAGGAGTGGAAATCTAGAAAGGCATTATTATAGGCTTCGATGACCACCTGAACAACCCATAAATGGGCCATTCAGATGCTCTAGCTATCTCAGAGAGCAGGGAAGTATGCAGAACTCACAGGTCTCTTAACCTTGACCTGTTGAAAATCATAGCATTAGGAGATTACTGTATGAATCAAAGCCGCTCAGGCCCAGGGCTTGGAGTTCTCAAGCCCGGGCCCGTGCATTCTCGCAGCATGACTCAGACTTGACACCAAGAAAATGAGAGCATCCAAGTTATAAGCACGGTGCCGAACCTGGTAGAAGAACTCAGTATTGATGCTAAGATATCTATGCCCATGTGGAAGCGCTGAGGTGTTCGAACATCATGTCCACCGAGTTTGCCAGTGGGAGTTGGTCGGTTTTTTCTTGGCTATAAACATGACGTTCAAAGAAGACGACTACCCTCTCACCCCCATACGTGCTTTGAGCTATCTGCAAGGGATACTGATGGTATTCACAAGCTCACACGAGGAGTATCCTGGGGAACCTGATAGAACCTTTGTCCCCCCAAAAGCCCCGCGAAATGGGCTGCAAAGGGTGTCTAGTACGTGTGTCTCTGTTCCCCCGATGGCTGTGAAGCTCACAGGCATCCTATCAACTCTTAGCCACAACATGGGTCAAGCGTGCATTGCAGGCTCCCGTACTTTTGTCCAGGAAGGGATCTACGACGAGTTCCTTGCTGCATTCAAAGAAGAGACCAAGGTCTGGGGTCAACATACTGGCGATCCTTTCGATTCGAGCACCCAGCATGGACCACAAGTCTCCCAGATTCAGTTTGATAGTGTCATGGGATACATTGACTCTGCAAGGCAAGATGGAGCGACCATATTGACTGGAGGTTTCCGTCATGGGAATGAAGGTTACTTTATTGAGCCTACGATCATTACGGACACACGACCCGATATGAAGATTATCAAGGAAGAAATTTTCGGGCCTGGTGGCGTCAATTATAAAATTTGAGACTGAACAAGGTAGACCAATCATCCACGTCAAGTTTCGAGGAGATTTCTGATTAACACGCAACAGAGGTGATTGAGATGGCATTGTTTTCGCAAAACAGGGCAAGGGCGACTCGAGATGCACTAGAAGCTGGGATTGCATGGGTGAATTGTTATAGGATGTTTGATGTAAACGCGCAGTCGGGGATTGGTAGAGTGTAACGCGCCATACCTAGATCAGTAGCTAGTTCCCACGAATCCTCACATGATCTTACCTGTAAAATTTCCTTCTCCTTCGAATCCCTTCTTTTCTTATCTTCTCTCATATCGCCTACCTTCGCCTTGATAGTACCGTACCCAGAGACAATAATAATAGCTCTGTCTGGTTTACGTTGAGGCATTGGGCCTGCGAGAGAACGATCTTACACCTCTTACATAGAGAGTTTGGTAGTGAGGGTATCAATGAGTGAGTTCTTCCCCTGGACGATATTTTTGAGGATCTGATTTTTGTCTTTTCCTAGGTACACGCAGATCAAGTCGGTTCATGTTAACCTTGGAATTCAACTTTGAGTGAGGGTGTGGGGAGGGTTTACACTGTACCAGCTGTGGCAATTCACACCGAATTCTGATAATCCATAATTTTTAGTTTGATTCTCGAGCTCCACGGTCTTTCGCAATTGAAATCTTTGCCTGACGATGATCTCATCCCAATCTAGTATGTACGCTGGAAACCGATTGCAATGTACATTCCCCAGAACTGAGTGGCACAATCCCTCTGCCGTTGCATGCTTCTTCTTAAGAATTCAGAGGTTGCATCCGAGTCTCGATCAATAATTGAGTACTTAAGTCAGTTAGATCTCAATTCAAAATCCCCACAATGTGTGGTGCACAAACCTCAAATTCAGCTCAATTTCAATCTCAATCTTAACTCAAGTGGGCCACTGCAGTTGCAATTATGACAAAAATTGGGAGTGGATCGAACCAGTGATTCTACAACAGGAGGCATGTATTACAACAGTAGACACATATTTAAACACTACACCAAGAGGTCATTTCTTTAAAGGCTCCTGATAGGTATTATATACAGTAACACGTGGGTATTTTAATCATGACTTGTAGTTTCTGTATCATGAGCTTTTTAACTCCACTCATTGACTCAATTTTACTCAGTCCAACCCAGCTTAATCCACTTAAGTATTCCAGCTCAACTCAACCTCAACTCAACTCACCCCAACTGAGTGTCTTGGATTAAGTTAGGCGTTATTAGCTGTTATGCTCAGGTTAGGGTCTGGAATAAGGGTTCTTCAAAGTTTACTGACCCATTGCTAGTCTTACATGATATATGCTGTTGAATAGTATCACTCAATATAGCCCTGATGGTGTAGTGGTCTACCTGTCTTTCCTGCTTTATATTAATGTAGTAAGCCAAAAGTTTCATGTTCAACTTCCACAGTGACCAGCCAATTGTGGTTCCTGTGAGAGAGTGTGTGGACAGCTGCATCCTATGACTGAGTTGTTCTCTATGATCACTCCAAATGATCTAGTAACTAAGTTACCACTTCATGTGGTAACTGACCAGTCATCTTACTTCCTGTAAAGGACTGATAATGATTTAGTAGTCTAGCTACAGTATTTATGCAAGTCACAAGATATGATGTGGAAAAAGAGAGGGTTAAGTGAAAGTAGTAGATGACAAGTAAAGGAATAAATGTGGGGTTGAGCCACCTTGTAGTATGATAAACCACAAATGTTGAATCACAACTCCAAAGATTCCTATTTTCTCTCTGGTTGGGCTGAGGATAGTCAAGTTGAGGAATGAGTTGAGATGGCAGGTCTAAAACCCACATGTGGTGAATATTGAACTGAGGTTTGCTAAATTTATTCAAGTATTCAATTGTTGAGTGAGAGGTTGCAACCTCTAAAGTCTTAAGAAAATGCATGAATTTACTGAGCACAAGGTGTATAGAACTGCTTGGGGGGGTAAAAGATCTCAAGATTATGGAATATTATTGACGAGTAAGCATTTTACCCTAATCAATGTCATATTAGGTGGCAGTCATGACATCTGACCATATCTATTTCAACAGGTCTCAATGGAAGCCACAGGTGGTTGTTAAGAAACTCTATCCCGGAATAAAACTCGAGAGTAAAGGCTTGAGGGGAACCCGCCTCCACAGACGGTGCTTGAGCTCAAGCACATCACAAAAGAGGATGAGTGGGTCTGTCTCAGTGCCTCCCTTTATTGCAAAATGCTCGGACAAGTTATATAATCCTTCTTATCAAGTTGTAGGTGGTTTAAATTGAAGAGGGAGACTGCTGAGTCGAGACTGACCCCACAGATCTAAATTTCAAGAAAAGGAGATCTGGCTTTGTTTGCAGATTTGAGAGTGCTGGGATAAAGAATGATGGGAGTTGAGCTCCTTTCTTGATTTTAGACAACTCAGCCATCTATTGTATTTATTGCATTCTTGACTATCAACCTGTTGGATGAAATCTTGTTTGAACCACCTTGGATCCTGAAGTGTGAAGTGATTATGCTTCGTATCTGCGGATTCTGAATGGATTTAATATTGCTAATACAATCAACATCATCTGAGGTTACTTGAACAAAACTAGGAATGGTGAAATGGATGTCAAGAAACAAGGGACTCTGTGTGTAACATGGGGTGGGGTCAAGATACGTGGACCTGGGTTGAGTCGCATATCTAATCCATTACGCTTTGTCGGTGTGGTCGGTCATTTAGCATTTATTCTAAAGATTTGAGCTCTTTAAGTAGTAGATAAATAGATAGATAAATACACAGCATGGACCTCAATAGGATGTTCAATTCTCAACCTTTGTCTGAGTTAATCCTACTCACATCTCTGTCACAGTGTATAGCCCTGTAGTATGAAGTTAGGTAGACATGAATTTCAGGAAAGTAAACGATGACCAGATTCTGTTATACAAAATAACATATATGGAATTCTGGATCAAAGGACCAGGCAGAAAAAAAATCTGTGAGCTGTGCGAGATCAGGCTTCTGAAAATCCTGGGCCAAGGCCTTGAGTTGTGAAGCTTGGCCATTGGATAGAACTGCATTTGTTTGTTCCATATTTATCTCAAATTGGGCCTGCTGCACTTAAGTGCTAATAAATTCTATTTCTAGTAGTGTACTGGTTAGTATATTTATTTGGGTACTGAGGATATCCGATGCTGCTCAAAGTCTGGACTGGACTAACTCCTAGCCAGAAAGTACTGGGGCACCTTGTAGTTTCTGCTCTTCCTTGCCTCATATTGTCTCCATCAGAAAACATAAATTCTCAAACATATAAATAATAGAAAGCCCAAGCTGCATAGTCGATAGCAGTAGATAAAAAATAAAAAACCAAATGACTGAGAGAAGCACAGAAATAGGAGAGATGAACAGTCAAAGCCCGTTGATTGAAAGTATCTATCCACCATGGCTATAGTGAATCTAGACCTTTTTATCTGAATCTGCTACTGTAGTTCTCCCCTTCTTCTAGCAATTGATATTGCACTGAGAGTCTGCCGTTGCATGTATTTCGTTTAAGATTCTCGACACTGTACTGTCTACATTTTTTCCCGAATTGAGAGGATTTGAACAAACCTCCAGGCAGCCAATCACCTCATTCTCAAACTCAGATAGACCACCACAAATCTGATTCTAAAAAAACCATACTGGATCCGGCCAATAATCTCACAGCATTCATCAAGCCGGTACATGCCAATTTGAGCACTGAGCCAAGAGGGGTGTTTTCTACCAGTTGAGGTTACTTCAAAATAAATACAGCAATTAGGTAAATATTATTCTTAACACAAAATTTGTGTAGATTGATAGGATCTCATTCTCAATTGCCCTATTTCCCAATGGACACATTCTCATTACACTCTTAATCTCAATTTGAAGTCTCCAATTGACTCATCCATTGAGAATAACCTATACTTCTCAACCTTGGTCGTTATCTCAATCCCAAACCCAACAGTTCAAACATGAGTCAGCTACTGGCTTTGGTAAGTCCGGAACCTCAGATCCTGCTAAGTTTGGTGTTTGATAGTGTCAAAACATAGAATGATGCCCGACAGTAAAAAGATTCCCCCCAGAAAGCGCTAAAGTCCCCCCAAACAGGACAATGAATTTCCCCCGAGATGCAAAAAATTTCCGCCAAATCATAAACTCAAGTCTCCCCTGAATCAGAAACTCAATTCTGTAGGAAAGATAGAAGTTGATTTTTTCTCCATATTCAATGATTATTTATGGCTTCTATAGTAGATGCAAAATTAATAGTAACTAAATGATCAGAAGGATGTATCAAATGGAAGTAAAATTTGGAAGCGCCTGAAGTTAAGCTCATTTCCAACGAATTTGCCAGTACAGGAATTGTCATAACCCCCCAACACTGAGTTTCCCTGTATCCAACTGAACCAAGCTGTTATTGGCAGGAAATCCAGTCTGTGATCCAGGTGGTGTGGTTGGCAAAACTTTGCCAATTTGGCATGTGCTATGGCAAAAATGGCAAAAAAAAAGACTAATGGAATGTGGGCCAGTCATTTCAAAGAGCAAATGTGATAACTTTGTGCCCATTTCTTATAGTGAAGGAGGAAACGTGTGGTGGGGAGGGGGCCGGAGAGACTTGGTGGATTAGAGTATGCGTCATATTGTCTAAGACTAAATATAATGGACGGTATATTGAGCAGGTTTAGAATTCGCCGTAATAAACTTGCAGGCCAAGTTGGCAATGATGTAGTGGCCTTGAGTGAAGTGTGTCGAGCTTAACGGCGGTTTACGCTGTTGGGTGTCCGGAATTATAACGGGTTATTGGAGCTCGCAGAAATGGCCAGAAAAAGACCGATTTTTATACGAAGTTCAATATCACAACACCTGTAGTGATTAATAACGCGGGGCTGATGAATGGTCAAAATTAGGATTACGTACGAGCAGACACCACTAGGAAATGAGTCGCTCACATCAGAACACCCGGGTTTCATTTGCGGCGTGCATGTACCTTAGTCTCATGGACTACCAATGCGTAGGTAGGGTTGAATTACGATGATAATATCAAGATAACGTATCCCAACTGAAAAAACGCCAGAATCCATCGATTGCAATTAAAAGCTTCAGCACCAAGATCTTTCCATACTGTTCGAGAGCATGAGTGATTTTCAGTGGTCCCTTTCATCTTCTGTTCCACAAACACTACTTATAGACTTGAATTGGGAGAAGTGTGGTCAGAGCGATTTACCTGTAATTTTGCAGCACTCCGTGCTAGTATAATACAATAGTGGGGGTCAGTCAGTTATCGACTCTGGAGGTCGAATGCTAGGCGTTTAACAACGAGGGCCCCAGGGCGTTCGGAGAAAGTTCCAACGAGCGGACGTGGAAGTGTGAATACTTATGTAAAAGGGCGCAAGATTCCCGGCCGATATCGATAAAGTCTCAAAAGGACAAGGATCGCGTCAGAATACCTTCAAGCTTTTGATTACAGCCTTTCTTCTTGGCTCCAACTTAACTCCTATCTCTTGAGCCATACCTAGTCTTGCCACAAGTCCTCTTATGATACAGTAATCATTCAATAGATACTCGCCAGAATGATTGAGTGGCCCAACGCAATTCCACCAAGACCCGAGAACGTTGCCTTCGTCGGGACTGGTAGCCTAGTCCGAGCATAGCGCGATTAGCTATTAATCTATCAAAGTCAATCTTTGCCAAAGGTATCCATTGAGAAACCCGAAGGGTTATCCACCTGCTGATCCGTCCCCAAGCCAGATAGGAAGTTTCCTTCGGAATCTAGGCCTCCAGCTTCTTTCCTCTTCGAATGCCGCCAGTATGGAAGCACTCAAAGTGATTGGTGCACCCCATTCCACTGACGACTGACAGCATGTTAAATGTCAGTCACCGTAGATTATTGTGGAGCACAAATCCCCAATTTATACTTCGGGATATGGTGCGGCACTTCTCACGCACCGACGCCGGCGATAACGAGCAAAGGTGAAGCGCTCCTTAGTTTGGAGCTGATTAGCTTCGAGCTAAGGCCAGTACGTTGCAACCTCGCAGTGCTTCTTAGGTACAAGGTTCCATCTATATAACTCGGGAGAGCTAGCCTCGTTTTTGGCGAAGTTACCTTCCCCCCTCTCCCTCCCTTGCGAATGTCGTCCGCCTCAGCAACTCCCAGACAAAAACACCAGCTTCCAAACTCACCGTCAGTTGGAACCCTATTCAGAAGAGCGGTCGTTAATCCTTTCATTATCTCAGCCGTAAGCTTTTTCTGCTAAGAAAAGTAAACTTTCTCCACCCGAACATGATGATCATTTGGTTTTTTATAGGTCACTCTTTTCTTGTACGGTCTTTACATCTTCCTCTTCTGCATTGGTTTTGACATACTGCGCAAGCGCAAGAAATCCTGGGAACGGTTGTTTCATCAAGTCTCCCTCGCGAGTCTTTTCATTTTGGCTTCCATCGGAGTCCCGTTAGGAATTGGATATGATATCCTTGTGGTGGCAATATCGTTCTGGGATCTCGCGGGGTCCGGTTTTCCGGTTGTGCTTTATCGTGTACAACTTGGTCTTGAGTGAGTTGTTTGGTCGTTTTTCTCCTCAGATTGTACATTTTTTCTCAATGTTGCACCAAAAACAGGATAGCTCGATACATAAATATACTGTTTATGAGGTAAAGCTTCGTTACCGGTGTTCGACTGTTCCGATCTTCATATGTTTCCCTCTCTCAAGTCTCACAACTGACTGCATTTTGGTGCGTAAACAGCCTCTGTTCACTTCCAGCGTTGCTGTTTTCTAATTCCGTCTCGCATCCTCCAAGATCTTTCGCTGCTTCGTAATTTTTGGCTACCAGAAGAAATACCTCATCATTCCAATCATCCTCTGCGTCGTCATGGACCGTAAGCTAGCTTTCTACACAATTCCAGTCAGTCAACGAACTCAAATACTACTTAATGCTGTCAGTAGGAGCCATAGTCACCGGTATCATGGACGCCGCAGCGTCAATGAACGATACCTCGGGCATCGACTCTGACTGGGTCAACCTCCTCGACAACATTTCGAATTCATTTGTCGCTTGTATTGCGCTGGTAAACTTTGGTCTTACAGCGGCAATAGGTATTTTGCTGGTTCTTTCCACGCACCTAAAAAATCGATTTTTAACGCGATCTGCACATGGCGGCCAGCTGGTCGAATTATTTGGGCATCTCGGGGAAACTATGGAGGGAGTTCTAGCATAGACCAGGGAACAAAGAAAAGATTTACAACAATCGGTGCCATCTTGTAAGCCTTTGTAGCTCCCGGGTACCAGACTCATTCCAAATCTCGCAATCTCTTTTTTTTCTCTCTGAAAGGCTCGAATCGGGGCTGTTGTATCTCCTTACACTAGCCGTGTTCGTTGTCGGAGATCTTTTGGAAGCAGAGAATTTTGACATTGGGTCTATTTTGACACAAGTCTCGGTGAGCTGCAAGTTTCTTTCTTCCTGCTGGAATACTAGTTGGTACTCACCCTCTGTCAGGGAATTGCTCCTACGCTCATGATTGTCCGAGGTAACATCAATCAGCCGAAAGGGGAAGAGGAGGCAAATCAGGTCCTGTCGGACATACGTTTCAAGTCTACTT
The DNA here is from genome assembly GCA_014904975.1 of Marasmius fiardii PR-910. Lineage (NCBI taxonomy): Eukaryota > Fungi > Basidiomycota > Agaricomycetes > Agaricales > Marasmiaceae > Marasmius > Marasmius fiardii. Next base: position 34,012 of record MU128029.1, on the reverse strand, counting down.
CTCGGGAGACTACTTCTGTGGCGATGGATTTCGGCGCTGTTCTGAACAGAGACGAACATGATTTGGGTGTAGCAGTTCGCAGAGCCGATGATGACCATGAGGATTTCCCCCCTGGTATTGCCGTTTGACTATGGAACCATTACTGTTGCTCACGTTGTCGCTTTTCATGACTGCTCACATTGATATGCAAATTATTACTCAGGACTTCCACCAATAAATCATATAAGCCTATTCTTTATACCCCAAGTCCACATTTGTTCTGAAAGGAAATCATCTTTGTTACTCCATGGCACCGTGTGCAGGTTTCTTTCGACTTGATGAAACAGTCAGTCTGTTGAGATTCGAGCTGTGGAAGCAGCAAGCCTGTGCGAGTATCTTTTAGAATGAGTGTACATATGAATAAAGTATTACCATAAAACCTTATGGGGGGGAACAATTGCAGAAAATGTGTTAAAGAACAGAAAAAAATCCAAAAAAGCCCAGGGCAGCTCATGTCAAAAACAAACAAACAAAAAAGCCCAGGATAGTTCATGTCGGTCCTTACTGACAATTTCTCCTTATTTTCTGGGTTAATTTATTGCTCTTAGCAGACTGATAATACCTCATTTACCACATGGTACTCTGTAATTATTGTTATTTTTTGTGAGTTTCAAGTTCTACTTTTTACCAATCCAAACTAATGTGAAACTACTAGAAATTTAATGTCTAATTGCACCTATTGCCAACAACACTTTGTGACTGATCATGTTCAATATGTACATGAGTCAAAATGTCAAAAGAAGACCAAAATGTTCCATCTGCAAAAGCCAAAAACAAGCCAGGTTGAATCATCCTGCAGAAGAACAGCCGGAGGCAGGTCCTTCAGGGATGAACCAGATGGAATTGGACCCACCTGAGGTGGAGGAAGAGTCACAACTGGAAGTGGGATTGTTGGAAGAAGAGCTGCTGGGAGACAAAGGAGAGAAACCCAGCTGTACCCATAAGTCCTTTGTAAAGGCACAGGTTGCTTGACCAGAGGGCCATTGCAAGGGCCTGGGTGTACTAGACTGGGTGGCTGTGCAAAAAAGTGTTGGAAATATTGATTGTTATTTTATTCTGTTGTTTCTCATGGGGTCAATGTCATTTGAGTTTATTTATAAGTTTTGCCTGATGGGGCTTTGCCCTGAACTCCTCTCATTTGCTCTCATGTCCCCAATTCTTAAATCCCTAATCCCTATCCCTAACCTTACTATATCCCCTAACCCACTCCTAACTATCACAGAACTAGTCCCAGGTGATGTAAACCACTGTGCCAAAAGGCTGGCAATGGGACTTGCTATATAAAGTCATTGCATACTCTATCACTGCTCCTACTCAGTGATGTGGGCCATGGTCACTTTTTGTGACACTAACCCTGCTCAGAGGCCTGGGCTAGCGGGTCAGGTTTAGCAGGGTTAGGGGTGGGTTAGGGGATGTAGTAGGGTTAATGATCAGGTTCAAAGGCTGTATGGGGAAGCTTACACATTGAATTGCACCATTCAAATCAAGTGAGAGAAGTTAGAGTGGTTGAATGAGAAGGGGCTGTTAGATGACAGCTTGGAGGTTGTGATACTCTGGATGATGTTAGTCTCTGATTCCACCCATCTCACCACTTTTGGGACTGCTTCTCTGTGGCCCAGTTACCTCTACTTTGGTAACTGCAGCAGATACAAGTGTGGCCATCTGAACTTCCATTCCATCCATCATGTTGCTTATATCCCTCAGATTGCTGACTTGGCTCATGAGGTATATCATGAAGCCTATGGCCAGCCCACATCTAAAGATGTTATGTGGCACCTCAAATAGGACGTAATGCAGGCCATTTGGAGGCTTGTTATGGACAATGACTTTGTGGAAGCCTACAATAACTCTATTGTCCTTGAATGCTTTGACAAGATCTCCTGGCATTTTGTTTCCAAATTCTTCACCTAATCTGCCAATTACCCTGAAAAAGTCTCTATCATTTGCATGAATATCTGGGTAACTGATCAAAAAGAGTCAAGTGGGACCCAAATTGCCATGTCGTGTTACTATACACTTTGTCATGTTGACACTATTGCCTGTCAAAACTGGTAGTTTTAATGGTTCCTCCAGTTATATAACCTTATAGAACGTCTACCCAGGTTTGTAGCTTGTTCTATAATGGCACGCTAACTCTTGGACAGCTTATAGAAGGTCCTACATGTTTCGGACTATCCCATAGCTCTTAGTCTGAAGAGTAATCATCTTATATACCCATGAACTATGATAGCGTTTGAAGCCTATCAGTAGTCTGTTGATATTAGACGCTTCATATGACAGTGTACTGCTTTAACTGGCTGCTCGGGGCTCACACCAGTTCTTATATAGCCATGTTATCTTTGTCCTATGTTCAGGATGTGGCAAATTCGGTTTATATTGGGTACTTAGCGTTACTGTCATTACATCTCCCCCAAAGCAATTGCTATAGACTGTCCCCGGTCTCTGCTATGCTGTCATATAAATGGTAGGGGTGAAGTCAACAGCCACTAAGTCTCCCAATTCAGTGTGGGAACGTTTCCGGGATACGCCAAAACTGTTGTGGCTGATACGCCACTTTGAAATTTTTAACAAGTCTTTCCGCCGTCTTTTCCTAGTTATTTTTAGGAAGATCAGCACATTCTGTGATGGAATTCTGTGGCCCGGCATCTGCCTGACAAACTCTAAATTCGTACTGAGGTAGCCTCATGTTTCTATTTCCATATTCTATTCTCGATCGCTTAGCTAACAGCCTGTTGTAGGGACGTAAAAAGGGTCTTTTCGTCAGACTCTTTCTTACTTTTCCCCCCCAACATCACTGTCAGCCTCTAGCAGAATTTTTCCATATCTTCTCCCTTCCTTCGGCATGGCTCCCAGCAAGAACAGACGTGCTCCCACTGCCGAGTCACCACCTTCAGTTCCAAATCCGCCAACATTTCATCAATTCCTTCACTGCACATGCGTCCCAATGCTCATTTTACGTGTGATGCCAAGCTGTACAAGCTCTTGGAGACCGTTCGTGAGGCTTTTCAGGACCTCTACATTCGTTGGTGTGTGCGGAAAGAGGCAGACTTGCACATTTCCGACCGCCTTTCACCTTTTAGGGGTATGGCTTCCACTTTCGTACGTTATTCCTTTCTTTTATTCTTGGTCTACTAACAGTTCTTCTCCTTTTCATAGAGGACTGCTAGCAACGAAGTTAATGTGGGAGGATACGAGGTGCCGCCGGAGTATTTGCAGTTCATGCTCTCTGTGTCTCGTTTGGCCGACAAGCTCCGCCACCTATCCTTCATCACTCCGCCTTCATACCTCAAGAATTACTACTCATCTGATGATATCGACAAGCTCAAGGAAACCTTGGGTAACGATGTAGGTATTTACTTTTCATTTTATTTCTATACTGACTTCTCTGTTACGCCAGTATTGGGACTTCAGAGATCGGTTACCGCTACCTCCCAAGAAGCCTTTGTCTACAAACACTTCCAAAGCCTCTTCAGGAAAGGCACGGCATGTCCAGAGCCCAGTTGTCGTAAAGAAAGAAGTCGGTACCGACAAGGTACCATCCTTTTTCTCTTTTGCATCTTTCATAGTTATATAACTTTCGTCTTCAGCATGCCCATGAGCCTTCACCTGGTCCAGTCACTAAGAAGCCCAAGCTCGACATTTCCCCAACCGACACATTGTTCAGTAGCGAATCTGGCAAAAGCGAGGCCACCGCCGAGGAGGACATTGAGGAAGTGGAAGCTGAGTGTGACGAACCCAAAGCCGTAAGTTATATAACTATCTTTTCCTCTGCTTTTTCTTATTTTAATTCTGTTTTCACTGGTCTATAGATAAACCAGTTTTCTGATGATGAAGCCGAGGCAGCGTCGCCTGCCCCAACCCATTTCGTAGAACCTGCGCCCAGTGTTGCCGCATCTTCTAAAGGTAAAGGCAAGGCAAAAGCGGTCACGGCCCCCTCAAAGGTCATCAAGAAGAAGACGAACGCCACTGCCTCTGTTTCTGAGGAACAGCCCAGTACGTCTCCCTTCTCTATAACAGATGTTCTTTCTAATCTGTTTAGCAGATCTTCGTGTCATTTACGTCCCTGGTACTGAGGCAGTGCCGATCACTTTTGAACAGCTGGCTACCCTGTCTACCGCAGTATATAAGGTATGCCTTTGACACTTTCATTTGTTCTCGTTTCTAAATTCTGGTCATATAGCCTTCTCCTGCCTCCATGGAGTGTGCTCGATGCAGCGTGATTTCGGAGAAGTGCTGACCAGGTTCCAAGAAGACGAACAAGTGCGATCTGTGTGAGCGACACGGTCAGAAGTGTTCTGTGGCACAGAACCTCAACGATGTGCTGCCGGTGTTCAACCGCTTGTTCCAGATTGGTCTTCAAGGCCCCGAAGGTAAGTTCCTCGTGGTCATTTCTTTTATTGAATCGTTCTAACGTCTCATATAGGGCTGGGAATGCTGTTGTCACAGTGTATGCAGCTCGTCGAGAGTTGCCATCGTATCTCTGGCATTTGAGTCTTGCTCGATGCAGAGGTCAACAGGATTCATACCCAGATCGACGAGCTCACCACTACCATCAAGCGTGCTACTTGTGACCCATGGTACGTGGCACACATGCTCAATGCCGACGATCCCAATCATTCGCCCTTGAGCAGTGATGAGGTCGCTATCTTGGCATCGGCACTTGAGTGGCCTACCAGCATGTTCTCTCCCGAGGACACAGAAGTCGTCGTCGTCTCTGAGAACGAGGTACAAGTCAAGGACAAGGCTCAAGGCTCTGTCATCGCCAGTAAGTCATTCTGGTTTTTCTTATATAAGTCTATATTTACTAACTTTGTCCTTCAGCTGCTCCCTTCGTGGCCAGCAAGGCTGAGGCAGACGCTGTAAGTATATATGTATCTTTATCATTTCGTTTTTGACTTAGCCCCCTTTTCAGGAAGACACCCACTAGGCTCCCAGCACGGGTTTGACGCATCCGTCTATCCCATCGTCGACCTAGTCCCCTGTATTTGACAGGTGTTGACTTTCGGTACAGCTTGGGTTTCAGGTAGGGGTTCTTGGGCCTGTCATTTTTTTATTTTTTTTGTATTCGCGTGCAGGCTCTACAGCACTTCTCAGTGTTTGTAGAGTCCTTATATATATCTTATCATAGTCATAGTCCATATAATAGTATCAAATCCTTCGTACTATTCATATGTAGTATTCTTGTTTGTATTAATGTAACTAGAGTTGCACTAGTTACATATCTTCCCTTAAGTAGTGTAGAGTCATACTCTAGCTACTTCCTCGTTCAAAAAGGTGTCTATATAACACCAATTCTGAATAAAATTCTCGTTTGTCTTCGGATTTTAACTCATATGAGCTAGTGTGAACTCGGCAGAATTTGTCTAAGTCAACTCTTATTTCTACGAGTTGGACTTAGCCATTTTCACAGGTTCTGTGTGTTATATAACACAAAACACCGCTATATAGACCCAAGTTTGTCTATATATTCGAAAAGTGGTATATAGAGTGCGCAAATCGATGCAGGAATCGCAAATTGCTTGCCTCTCTCCCCCAAAGCAATAGAAATCAACCTCCCGGTTGAAACTAAGCACTCGGTGGCCACAATTTCAAATTTTGTTTAACACCATCAATTTCCAATTGGTGGCAACCATATGGTCGGTTTCACCATATTCCTGCTACGCCAGATCCTCATGATGTCCGTGTTCCTTCTAGAAACGTTAGGCAAGTACCCTCCAAGCCTCTGGAATCATATATAAACCCTGTTGCATTGTACTAAAATTTTAGCACTCTTGCATTCGCTCTTTTCTTGCTTTTTCAGCTCACTTCCGCGCTCTATATTGCATTCATGGCCGTCTCGAAGAAAAACAGCGTCATACCATGGGCTGATCATGATGCCTGGATGGGTGACACCAAACGTCACATTGCCACTGCTGAAGCATTACTTGCTTTTGACAGTGTGCCCATCCGGGACACCGGTCTTAAAGACTTCATGCTGCACTTGGTACGTCTATATACCTTCATTTTCTGCACAAGTAAAGTCTGATCAATTCATATAGAAGGCACGACTCAACCCTCATCACATCGCTGTTGATCAGGAAGCCTATGACCTCTATATGGCTGCCTTCAACCTCATGCAGAAGCACTTGGACTGCGGCGACATTATCCCAAACTTGATAATGTTAAATAGCATCAAGGCATTCCACACTTCTGTCAAAGAGCTTCGAAAACAGTCTGCCCCTGCTCCCAAAACTGGAAAGGTGCGTGATTCTTTCTTATATATTCTGTTTTGCTTGTATATAACAGACGTTGTTACATCGACAGTCTCCCAAAATTCTGAAGACTCCTCAATACATTGTGTCAGATTCTGATGGCGACGATGAAGTCATCATTAACCAGGATGCTGACGTACGTGTGTTATATACTCGCTTTCTTCAATTTTCTGGCTTATATGGCACCGGATTGTCTGGCTCTCTCCATGCTCCAAAGAGTGCAGGTAAACGCGTAAGTCATTTCCGACGCCTCTTTGACCATCTAATCACTCATTCGTGGTTATATACAGGGCAAATCTCCTGCAGTCCGTCCTACCACGGTGAGTATTCCATATGCTCAGGTCCCTGGCATGGATCTGCAGTCCAGACAGTATCTGAAAGCCATGTATTACCTTCTCCAGGCTCATACAACTCACAACACCAGTAAGAAAGTAAAATTCGAAAAGCCAATGACTGATCTTCGTCAAGAAGACCTTGGTAAGTCATTAAACTTGTTATATATGCATTTCAGTTCTGAATCGTTGTTATATACACAGATGAGCGTGAACTTCGTTTGCGTGGCGATGTCCAGGTCACCCAGATCCTTCAGGTCATTCCCTTCATGGAATTGGCTAAGGTTCCTACAGTCACTTTGACTTCATATGCCAACTTTTTGCACAACGAGTCATATACGCTTCATCACTCCATTGTTTACTATGGAGGACAGCATAAAATGACTACTGGACAGCTTGAAGAGGTCGAGAGAGAGCTGGCAACTCGTCCAGATGGAGGTTCTACCCCTGCTGGCAATGCTCCTGATGAAGCTGGCCCCAGTGGCTCTCAGTCATCTCCTGGCAATGTCCAGGAAGGTCCAGACATGTCTATTGACCCTGCTGACATTCCTGTCTCCCAGTAATCTCATATATATCATGTCCGATTCATATAGAGCTAACCTAAAATTCCCCACTCAGTATATAACTTCGTAGAAAATCCTAAGTAGCCAATTTTCGTTTTATATAGACCGTGCTCCAATATATGTCACACTTGATCCACTTATCAATCCTGCTAAGTCCTTTCTACCATGATTTGGGCATATTTCTCGTGAAGACTTAGTAGTTTTCATCGTATTCCTCATCCTCTATAAAGGGAACTTCGTTGTCCTCATAGTCCTTGAAGTCTCCATAGGGCGTTTCCTGTGGATTAAGGTTGGGATCTTTGAATGCAAAATCTTCTCCAACCACATAGTCTGCATTATCTGTGTCTTCTACCATCTTATCTAGCTGTTCTTTTGAAACATCTATAAGATCATGTAGGTTCTCTGGAAGTTCTATAGGTTTGTACCTAGTGACGTGTGGCAGCACTCTGAATGCTCCAACCTTTTCTCTAAGTACAGCACCATTCATATCTGCAAGTATATAAGATCCACCCTTCGTCCTTTGAATGACTATAAGGGGTCCTAAATACCTAGAATACATTTTTCTGTCCAGACTAGCCTCTACCGCGGTGTTTCGTACATGTACTAATGTTCCCGGTGCAAAGTTATAGTCTTTAATTCGATTTCTATGGTCTTGCTCAAACTTTCTCAGAGCTTGACACTTATTTTCATCAATTTTCTCGATCATCTGCTGAACATGAACTCTATGCTTCGCTAGGGCTTGTGCATGGTAGCCTATAAGTTTTTCCTGCATTAAAATACGATCAGGGACTTTGACTAGCCAAGTAGATTCAACTATATCAAGTGGTAGGATAGGATCTGCACCGGTTAGTAGGAAGTATGGCGAACAGCCCAGTCCTTTTTGTGTAGTTACTCTATCCGCCCATAGAATTGGTTTCAAGAAGTAATACCACTTTCTTAAGTCGTTACTGCATGCCTTTGCCAATGCTTCTCGAATGTCTAGGTGAGCCCTTTCAATTTTCCCATTCACTTTAGAGTTATATGGCGAGATCTTAATGCCTCGGACACCATACTTCTCTTCTAGCCAGGTCAAAACTGATTTCATTTGAGGTGCATTGTCTGTTACAACCTCCTCTGGACATCCCCATCGACATATAATATCATCGAAAAACCATTCACCAATCTGTCTAGCAGACTCGGCCCTTATAGCGCGAGCTTCAGACCAACTAGTGAGAGCACATCGTCCATGTATAACATTTTTACACCCATTACTCACAGGTGACACTTTAAACACATCTATATGTATTTTCTGGAATAGAGACGGCGTATATGTGACTGTAGGTGGGATTTGAAGTCGATATTTTTGATGATTCTGACAGACAACGCACGATTTGATGAACCATTCGACATCTGCATCGATATCAGGCCACCAAAAGTGTTTCTCAATCAAATCTTTCGTCGCAAACATCCCTTTGTGTCTGACAGAGTCATGAGCTGCCTCAAGCATCCATATGCATCTATCCTGATCAACATATAACTTGTGTTGAGTGTTATCATCAAAATTCCTTCTATATAAGCGACCATCTTTGTCTACAAAGAACTTATTTGCTTGTTTTTCTATTCTAGAGCACAAATCATCCGAGATTCCCTGTAGACACATTGCTCTAGGTTCGGATAACCAGGCTCTCACCAATATCATCAATTTATCTGCCTCTATAGATCTATCTCGACAATGTTCCTTGGTATATAGACGTCGAGTCTTCTCATTACTGTCCCATTCCAGTGGTACAACAAAGGTCTGCGTGAATGCATCGACAACTTGGTCATTGCGGAACCTAATACGTTCAGACAGAAACGTATATAACAGTTCTCCTTCATGCACTTCTTGTATATCGTCTTCAAAATCATCTATAGATGTTGCCATAGTTATATAATAACCTCCATGAGTGTCAATCAAAGGTTTGAACGTCTCAAAGTCATAGGGTTGGTTAGCTTCCCCTTCACCCATTCTAAAGGTGATTCCTTCTTTGTAAGCATCCAGTCCATATGTGACATCACTCATGTCAGGTCTAGGAGTCAATATACCTCCAGGAGGTGGTCTCGATAGTCTGTCTGGACCATGTATAGATCCCTTTATATGCACCAACTCGAAGTGGTACTTTCTAATCTCTTCAATCCATCGGTTTATAGTCACATTTGGACCAGCACCGGGATTATCCAGCATTCCTTTTATATAACTGGCATCAGTCTCTATAGTGAGATTTCTACATCCTATAGTCTGATATTTTGTCACCATCAACGCAATCATGAGGCCATATAACTCTCGTTTAGGTTGCAAGAACCCAGCCTCATGTTCATTTAACATGACGGATCCAAACCAGTTAAAGTGTTTTATTCTTGGGTTATTAGGGTCACGCTGGTATAGATAGAATCTGACAGCTTGCCAGGACGTATCTACTGCCAGTGTGATTCCTGTCTCATTCTTATAGTCTATAGGTCTCAGCGATGGTGCAATGCGAATAGCTGCCTTCACTTTTTCGACTGCTTCAAATTCCTCTGGTCCCATATGGAACTCCGAGTTTAGACCACTAATTTTATTCAATGGTCTTGTAATTTTAGCATAGTCTCTGATGAACATTCGCATTTGCCCTGCTGTTCCCAAGAAGGACTTTATATCTTTTCTTTCTTTGAAATTTTCTGGTTTCCAAGACAGAATCACGTCTGCCAATCGTTCCATAGGATTTTCACCTTCATATGACACTCTATGACCAACTACATCTCCTTCTGCAACGCACACATATGCTTTTGGTCCCAAAAAGGTGACTCCAGCATGTCTTATGTGCTGACATATACGATTCATGTTTTGGAAATGTTCCCAAACAAACCTTCTGATGCCCGGATTCTCAGGAATCACCTCATAGAAAGGCGCCTCAGGCAGCTCATAACGAGTTGCAGGTCCCTTAACCGGTACATCATCTATATAAGGTCATGTAACATGTGGAATCTCATCCTGCAGGATATATGTCACATCATCGTAGAAGATAGGCACTGAATTGGTCCATCCCATAGGTAGTTTCACTAACCTATGCAGACCAAATGGTGTCTGGGATGTAGTTAAGTCTCTAGACACTTCGTCTATAAGTCTTTCGTCATATCCAACCCATATATCTAATAATCCCAGACAAGCACGTCCCGCAAATGCATTTGCAACTTCAGCAGTAGCTGGTGGAATACCAGAGTATTGGATTGTTACTTTATTCAAAGGTTCAAGACTGTGAATGAGTCGAAGACTCTTTCCATCTTTCTTCAAGACACAAAACCATTTTGATCTATATGACGAGCTAGAAGGCTCATATACGCCAGCATTGATCTTGGCTTTGATTATCTTGCACACCTCATCATATATACCTGGTGGAATGGGAATATTCTTCTCAATCCAAGGTGTATGAGGGATGACAGGGAATTTTACAGGTGGAAAGAACTCGCTTTTGAAAGTTCCTCCCTCAGATGTTTCCCATGCGAAAGCTTGCTCATGTATTTTCATAAATACATGTAAAAGCTTTCGTTCCTCTGGCCATAGAAAGCCTTCAGGATGATTTTTATCAATTATTGCTTTATGCTCCTCGTTGTATCTTTTTCCAGGAGTCCATTCTGGTGGACGAGTCGGTAGTTCCAGCAATTCCGCTAGAGGATCCGTGGTTATGTTTCTTTCGACACGAAACTCGGAGGGCAGTGTTGCTTTCACAGGTTTCACTTTTATAGCCACGGGTTTATGTGAGTCAACAACTTCATTAGAATAAGACACAGCCTTATCAGCCTTGTTGTCTGACATTCTAGACATAAAGTCATCACGAAGCATCGTCTCATATCGAGCTTCAAACCATTCTAGGCCATTGTTTTCAATCTCTCTCCTTAACATGTTTTGAGCTTCCCGTCCCCATATACGCTTCCAATACGTTATATAATCTGGGTTTTGCTCTTCTAACATGTGTAAGGCCCAATCTATATCATCATATGATTCGAATGCGTCGTATTTCTTTTCCTGTTGCAACTTCTGAGGCTTTTCTATTTCTCCTGCTGAAGTTGCTTTCAGGAAAACATCTACGAATTTCTGTTTCCATTTGCGAGGACCTAGTTTCTTTAATTCACGAATCAAATACATTCTAGGGTCTCCATCGCAGAGATGTTGCCAAAACTTATAGAACTCAGATTGACGAATCAGAGACATGGCTGAGCAGAATAGAAGGTGTTTCTTATTCCAAGCAGCCTCCTGAGGCTCATTTTCTACATCTGATTCTTTCTGTTTAGCCATATACGGCTTCTCAGCTTGTATATAATTTTCTTTGTGCATTTTCTTGTTGTCAGGTGTAGTGTCCACTAGCTCTGGCCCTTCTTCTACTTGAAGTCCAAGTCGCCATGGATTAAACACCGACGTTTTATCTTTCTCGTTGACCTCATGGGTCATATATGATTGAAGGAGTTCACCAGCTTTGCCATATAAGTTGTCACTTTGTGCCACAACAGTATATGCCTCAGCCAGCTCTTCCTGTTGGAACGATTCTCTATCTGGCAGCTTATATGCTTGCACAGAGACATTTCCCTTTTCATCACAATCTAGTTTCAAGGCTACCTCTCCATAGTCCTCAGCTATTTCATCAAGGGCCCTTGAAAATTTGCGTCTGCCTCAGCAGACGGAGCATTTTCAGGTTTTCTTTCATTAGGTGCATTCATAGGGACTAATTTCGGTTCAGTCTTTGTCTGAATACATTTTCCTGCACCATGAGCATATGTACCGATGGTACACTGTCTCTTAGAGTTCGGGCAGGTGATGGTTATATGCTGTTCACCATCTGGCATATTCTTGATGCTAGCCGCTGTGAGACACTCGAAAGGGCGTCCCAGAAGGACTTGGAATGGTGGATCATCCACTATATGCACTTGTAAGTACACAGTTATATCACCAAACTCGAAGGGCACATTTCTAGCAAGTCCCTTGGTCTGCTTCAATTGACCATTCGCACTCTGCATATGAAGCGTGGTATTTGGATCCCAAGCTAGTCCAACTCCGACTGCAACCAGAGTCAACATGACTATCACTTGTGAACCGCTGTCCAGCACATTCTCAACATCTTCGTCTGAGCCATTTATCTGAGGATATATAACTCTCAGACCATCAGCATTTCGTCTGACAATGACTATCTTCTTCTTTTCTTCTGGTGACAGATCTTGTTGATACAGTTCCACTGGGTCTTTCTGGACAATGGCGCCTCAAGGTAGTCGACCTCTAGGTTCCTTCAGAACTTCAAAAACTTCAGCTGCAGGACAGTCTGTACCTATATCATCAAGGTCAACTATATATGACGCTGCAGCCAAGGCCATTCGATTGTTTTCAACTGTGCCAGGGTCCCAAACTCGGGCAACCTCCTCTATATAAGCTGAAGTTCGCATTTTGCGCACTGTGCCATTCTTCAATTTTCTCATAAGAATCTTCCTAACAGCTGGTGAGACTGACACGGCTGCTTCCAGTGTGATATCAGTCTTGTTTTTAAACAGCTGTTCAGCAAGTTCTTCATCTGTACCCTGGAAATGGACTTGTTTCGCAGGTTTGGGTATAGGTGCCATGTGCAACTCTCTAGATGCGCTATTGAGTGCACTAGGCTTTTTAATTAAGTCTGCTGTGGACGTTTTTGGGCTTACATGCTGGGTATCGGTAATATTACTTCGCTCTATAATATGATCTTCTGGAATCTGTGGTCTATCCACCGATTTCAGATTATCAAAAGGTCGTTTTGCCGATGGTGCCATAGGTTCCTCTGATTCAGCGACCTCATCATCCTCAGAGTTTCCACCATCGGGGCTCGCATCTAACTCTGCTATATGAGCAGACGATTCGTCTATATGTTTTTGTGTTTTATCATTTTCTTTCAATAATTTAGGTGGATCGGACTTGGGCGTAGGCAGCACATCCTTCCAGGGTATATTAGCTTCCTTAGGCTTCGCCTTTGGTCGCGCGATCTCTACAATCAGTTTTATGAATTTTCTAGCTTCCTCAAAGCTAGTCGGCACCTTATATACAGGTCTAGCCGACTTGCCTATCCTTGGAACTTCTAGTTTTTTTGAACCTTGCAATGCAAGACGTTCAGATCATTGGTTCATAGAATCTTGAAACAAGGCCCAAGCTTGCACTACGGCCATTTCAGCTTCTTCATCTATATGACCTTCTTCTTGCACACCATTTTCGATGTCTTCATCGTCTTCAGTGGCATATAAGTAGGCATCCAGGTGATACGTCTCAGATCCAGGCCATTTTCTTTCACAAGCCCATTGCTCAATGATATCTTTTCGTTTTCTGCCACCTGCCACAGCGAATGAGGGTAACTGTGAACCGTCACATAATATATAACGTTTGTCAGGTCCCATTTTCATCCATCCGAGCATTATGAACTTTTTCTGGTGCGGACAGTCGCCTGTCCAATGCGTATTATCTCCACACATAAAGCATTCCTGTCCCGTACCATGATTATTGGTCGAAACAGGTGCTTTATCACCAATCATAGCTGTGCCAGGTTTTCCTCGCAGATTAGACAAGCTAGGCGATGGGGCAACGTTGCTTGTATGCAACTGAGCAAATGTAGGCACTCGTAGCATTTCCTGTGCATTTGCCTGCGTCTGTCCAGTCGTCAACAAGGTCATGAGGGACTTGTATTGTTCCTCAGATTTCTCTTGTCTCTTCGCCATCTCTTGCATACTAGCAGTCAGAGCTCTCGCTAAATCATTTATAGCAGTTATAGAAGCTTCGTGCTTATCTATTGTGGAAGCCATGCAGCTAGCAAAGGCATCTTCCTCTTCCGCTTCAACCTTGACATTTGTGAAGGTCCTAGTGGAATGGCTTGGCCTAGTCGCAGCACGTTTCTCATGCTGAGTTCTAGAAGACGAAACATTCGTCGACATGTTGCTATATAAGAGCCCAATCTTAGAGGCAACGATCCCTAGAGCAGTCTTAACAACATCATTGAGGTCATATGGGTCATCATCTCAACAATCATCAACCTCATCTTGCTCTAAGTGCTCGTTTCGCTTTCTTTTGAGCCTGTCAACGATCCGGTCATAGAACTTCTCATCGAACACACTCATATACTTGCGAACCAACGCAAAGTTAGACATAAGCACAGGAGGGTTTCTCAACTTTCCTGCTTCATGCACGAATGCGTGGTTATATGTCCTAACCGTCGAATCAGGAGTGTTCAGCTGTAGTGGCCGATATTTCTCCACAATTTGATCTAGTTTGCGTGGCGAACCTCTAGTGTTCTCTTTAACACCAATTTCACATTTAACGTCTCTAATAAACTCTTCATATGAGTCCCCTCTCGGTGACTCATAGGCTTCCATAGCCTTATATACTTCGTAACTCATGTTCTGCATGGCAAGATAAATCCTCGCATCTGCCTCAGTTACAGATCCTTCTTGGAACGCGAAGTGCATCTCTTCTTCCCATTGCTCAAAATCATCAGAATGTGCACCTGTGAGTTTCTCAGGTTTCTGCACCTTAGACCATTTTGTAGCTGAGACTTGAGATCTGCCCTCTGGAGTTAAATCCATCCAAGACTGTCTCTGAACTGCCTGATGAGCGTCTTCGCCCAGATTCTGGTTGGCTTGTGTGCCAGTTTGATTTTCACCTGCCATTGCTGGTGTAATCTTTTTATATATTCGGGATTTGTGTGTAACTTTCTTATATAAGATCAGATTACGAAAGAGTTCTTGCTGAAAAGCTCGAAACCCAGTCGAAGGTCCTGATAAATCTTCTATAAGTTGTTGTTCGAAAGTAGAAGGAGAGGGACTCGGTTCAGGAGTTTCCTCTTCTAATATTTCAGAAAGTCTTTGCGTATATGACCCTGAAACTGACTGAGAAAATCTTTCTAAGTCAGACTCAGGATTCAGGGAGGTGTTTTGGACTGGAGAGAGTAGTTCAGAGACTTCTCTTTTGTCTGAATTGGTTATATATTCAGGGGGTGGGTTATTTGAACTAGTGTTCGAGGGTGCTTGACCTATAGTAGGTGTAGCAAGTGTTTGAGCCTTTGGTTTACGTCGGCCTAAGGAATCAAGGTTGAAACTCTCGAGTCCTGCTTTCTGAGAAGCTCTAGAGACACGCAGTGGAATTTTGACCAGTGCCTGTTCAAACTTTCACAGATATTTTGGGTTGAACTTGGTATATAGGCCAAATTCGGAAAACAGGGATTTCGGAATAATTCGAGATTTGTTTTCTAAGGTTATATAGGGCGTACAAGCTATATATCAGATTTCTAGAACCACCCCTCACGGTGGGCTCCAGATGAATGACGTTGTTTCAAGCCAGTTATATGAACAAACTAACTCAAAAAGACGCTATATGCGAGTGGGGTTCTGGCGTTGTCGAAGGTTCCGCACAGAGAAATCTGATTGAACTCTATATACACC
>MU128029.1:4107-17424 GCA_014904975.1 Marasmius fiardii PR-910 | reverse complement strand
TTATATATCTCTTTGTGGCTCTACTCTGAAAGTCTGGTACCTGCTATATAGGCAAGGGCCACTGTCTATAGTTTCAAGGAGTCACGATTATGGATCTACAAGTGTCCATGCGCCACTTTTGGAGTTAACCGAGAGGGTACTCATGCGCTCCACTTGTGTGAGTCATCATATGAAGCCAATCAGGTTCATCTGATTATGCATCAGGTTTAACTGCTTCCACAGCTGTGTCAGACCAGTTCTAGGTCATCGTATCGGCCGATGGTTCGGTCATATACGGTATTCAGAAGGTTCCCATTGCCAAGTTCGAATCCCCTTGGTCACAGGTCTGTATATGGTAGTTTTAATGGTTCCTCCAGTTATATAACCTTATAGAACGTCTACCCAGGTTTGTAGCTTGTTCTATAATGGCACGCTAACTCTTGGACAGCTTATAGAAGGTCCTACATGTTTCGGACTATCCCATAGCTCTTAGTCTGAAGAGTAATCATCTTATATACCCATGAACTATGATAGCGTTTGAAGCCTATCAGTCGTCTGTTGGTATTAGATGCTTCATATGACAGTGTACTGCTTTAACTGGCTGCTCGGGGCTCACACCAGTTCTTATATAGCCATGTTATCTTTGTCCTATGTTCAGGATGTGGCAAATTCAGTTTATATTGGGTACTTAGCATTACTGTCATTACACCGGCCTTTATCGCCGGTCCTGTTCCTGAACGTAAGTCCCTCTTTGCCGCTTTTCCCAGACTGGAGGCAAGCACCATTCTTGACGTCACTCGGCACGATTTAATCCCCACTGACATCCACAAACTCGACTCAAAGCTTCGTCAAAAAGCTGTTGATCAGGGCACTTTAGCCTCCCTCACATCCCGTTCTGGCTCTAGCAAAGACTATCCTTCGCTGTCCACACTCCTCTACCCGTTCGGAGTCTACATTCAAATTCTCACTCACTTCACTGCATCCGGTGGTCAGATCGACGTGCTCTTGGCCCTTTCAACCAGTATGATGCAGTACATTATGCATCTCAATGATCTCAACCTTTGCTATGAATGGGATGCTGTGCTGGCTTACCATATGGCTTATCATGTGGAACAGCGCCATGAAATGAGGAGCAACGATTATTCCGGTTGGGGGAAGCTGGATGATCAGCTGATCACCAAGTTTCTCAGTGGCCGACTGAAGTCGTCAAGACCTTCTTCAGCCTCTCAGAGTTCCAAACCTGGAAAGAAGGTTCCAATTGAGCAGCAGTCTTGCTTCGCTTACAATTCAGGTACCTGTACTAGCAAGGATTGCAAGCGGCTGCACCAGTGCTCGACCTGCCAGTCCAAGGACCATGTCAAAGATTCGTGCCCCAAGAAGGATCAGAAGGACAAGTGAGGTATGGGCAGAGTGAGTCGGCGTAGATGCCGCTCCCATCTCTCTGCTGCTCGCTCTAGCCGGTGGCTTTCACACCTCACGGATATTTCTGTTTCGGCTCCCATCGTTTCAGACTCCTCGCCACCTCACTTTATACTGCATCTTCCATCTTTCTTTTCTCCACTGCCATTACCTCCCCCTTGCCCCAATTCTGATCCTCGATGCAATTCCATATCTCTCTCTTCATCTCATCCCATTCCTGTTTCTTCTCCTCTCAACTTAGATGCATGGCAGTACTACCTTCGTGACTATCCCGACCAACAATTTGTATCTAGTCTTTTGCACATAATATCATATGGTGCTGATATCAGCTTCTCTAGACCTCCACATCTACAACTCTGTCGGAACCTCAAGTCTGCTTCTGAACATTTGTTGTTTGTTGACTCCACCATCAAATCTCTGCTCAAAAATGGTCATTTAGCAGGACCTTTTCCAACTCCTCCACATCCACATTTTCACACTTCACCTCTTGGGGTTGT
The DNA here is from genome assembly GCA_014904975.1 of Marasmius fiardii PR-910. NCBI lineage: Eukaryota > Fungi > Basidiomycota > Agaricomycetes > Agaricales > Marasmiaceae > Marasmius > Marasmius fiardii. The sequence continues at coordinate 15,529 of MU128029.1, read as the reverse complement.
CACTCGCAAGCGCAACCCTTCTAAGCTATGCATCATTAATCATCTGTCTTGGCCGGAGTCAGGTTCCGTCAACGATGGCATTGGCGAGGCTGAAGTTCGTATTCAGTACGACCATTTTGAGCACACCGTTGAAGATTTATTAATCTCTGGGCCGGGATCTCACATGGCAAAGCTAGATCTCAAAGACGCTTTTAGACATGTTCCCTTATGAGTCGAAGATCAGCATTTGATTGGGTACCAGTGGAACAGAAGCTTTTACTACTCGTTAGTACTGGTTTTTGGGTTGAGCACGGCTCCCTATATTTTTAACCTCTTTGCCGAGGCTCTTCATTGGGTGATTCAACACCATATTCCAGCTCACATTCGTCATTATTTAGACGATTTTCTTTTAACCTTTTCCCCAAGCACTCCATTATCAGTCTGCTTTGCGGCGGTGGACTGGGTTATGGCTCTGGGGAGGGAACTTGAGCTCAGTTTCCAGCCTGCCAAAACTCTCTGGCCTCATCCGGTAGTTGAATTTCTGGGCATCATCTTGGACTCAATCCGCATGGAAGCACGGTTGCCAGATGATAAACTTGAGTATCTCCACTCTCTTCTGTCATCCTGGAGATGTAAATCCCACTGCTCACTTCACAAGGTTCAGGAGCTCTCCAGGTTTCTTCAGTTTTGCTCGCAGGTTATTCCCTCATCCTGTCCATTTTTGCGCAGAATTTTTGACTTTTCTGCCAAATTCAAATCTCCCTTTTCCATTCTTCGGGTTCCTAAAGGCGTCGCTTCAGACATTGCCTGGTGGACCGTTTTCAGCAGTCAGTGGAACGGGGTTCACCTACTTCAACCTAGCTCTCCATCCTACAACATCTTTACTGACGCAAGTGGTCGGAAAGGTCTTGGCGGCATATTCAATTCTTCTTGGTTTTCCACCCGGGTTCCTCGACAATTCTGCTCCTGTGATATTCAATTTAAGGAACTTTATGCTGTTCTACAGGCCATCTTACGCTGGGGCGATCAATGGTCAGGTCATCGCATCGTATTTCGATGTGACAATCAGGCAGTTGTTGCCTGGATGTCTTCTGGGACTTGCCGTTCCCCACACTCCATGCCCCTCATCCGAATCATCTTCATGCTTGCTGCTTGCCTCCAGTTTACTTTTTCTTGTGTTTGGTTATGCTCCGAAGATAATTCGCTTGCTGATGCTGCTTCTCGATTTCAGTACAGCCGCCTATTCACACTCGCTCCTTACCTCCCAGCCAAACCCTGCTCTCTGAAGTCCCATCTCACTGGTATGAGATGCACTCTCACCTTTCTCCACAGGTCGCCTTCTTTCTCTGGCATGGCCTCGCATCCAGCACTCGAAAAACCTATTCCAGCAGCCAAAAGTCATATATCGACTTCGTCCGCCTTCATGACAACCTCCTTAAATCCCCAGGCCAGTATCTTCCTGCCACAGACTTGGGGATCTTGGAGTGGGTTGCTTTCCTGGGTGAACGAGCACTGATGCCTAAGACCATCAAAGGTTACCTTGCCAGTGTCAGGTCTTTGCATGTGGATGCGGGGCTTCCTTTTGAGGTCTGCGAATCTCCAACTGTGCAACGCCTTATTCGGGGCATCAAGCATTACTATGGGGCTCGGGATCGAAACCCAAAAATGCCGATTACACTTGATATTCTCAGGCGGCTTCTTGTTTGCTCTTCTGAGGAGTCAGGCAGCCGTTCTGGTTTAATCTTCGACACAGCTGCCAGATTAGCTTGGTCCGGTTTCCTGCGTACTGGTGAATTCACAGTTGGTGACAAGGAGAAATTTGACCCCTCCATTCATTTGACTCGCAGCAGTGTGGACTTTCTTCCCTCCCTTGAGTATCCAACTCATGTACGCCTCACTCTTCCCGCCTCCAAAACGGATCCCTTCCGGAAAGGGGTTTCCATTCTTGTCTCTGCCGTTCCCAATCAACCCACTTGTGCTGTCTCTGCCCTCCAGAAACTTTTTACTTTATATCCTGCTACACCAGATTCTCCTCTCTTTGCTGATTCCCTCGGGGATCCCCTTCGTCGGTCTTCCTTTATCTCAACACTCAAACAGCATGTCGCTTCCGCTGGCCTAAACCCGTCACTTTATGCAGGACATAGCTTTCGTCGTGGAGCTGCATCATCTGCCGCAAGTGCCGGATATTCCGATTATGAAATTCAGCTCTTGGGGTGTTGGCGTAGTGATGCCTATAAGCTTTATCTTGATGTTCCTCGTGACCGCATTCTCCATCTTTCATCTCGCCTTCATCTGATGGCCTCTGCTCAGGGTGCTCCTTTCGAGCCTCCGGCTCTTCGTTTCCCTTTGTTGGCTTGAGCATTGGCCCACACTCGGGTCCAGTGTGAGAGAGCTTGGGCGACCAAACACAGTTTGTTTGCACCCAAACCCCATCATCGTCTGAACCCTCACACGAGACAGCATAGAACCCACTCGTAGCGCTACCATGTAGCTAATATAATACGTCTGTCTGGTTACTTGAGGCTCGAGGCCTAGAGTGAGATCTTACACTGAGGCCACGAATGTTCTGTCAGGGACGAGGCTGTTAGCTGACATTCATCTCGGTAGTACTACTAGGATGTTGGAGGTACGCCAGTGATTCCTCCTTACTGTTTTGCCATCATCTGACCTCTTCTACGGAGCAAAAATAATCCATCTTGCTGCAAGTACAAGGCATCATCTACGAAGAATCAAGCCACCCTTGAAAATCAGAGTATTTAACAGTGAATGTAACGTCAACTATGTCTCCCTGGCCGAGGGATGAAGAGAGCTGGGTAAGGGCATAATGATCGTTAGCTCCGACAGCAGAAGAACAAATGACTAGGTGCGTACAATTACTTTGACTGTGTTATTACCAATGGTGAAGACCCCGAAGAGGGCCCCTAGACAGGCAGGAATCAGTGTGAGCGAGGGCGTATTCGAACAGACCGTCATAATCCAGCACTGATAACATTATGTTAGGCTGTGTACACTAACGTCAACAGCCAAGTGGTGGTTTCTTGTTAGTGGCTGATTACTGAGGTACCTGCCTCCTTTAAATGCGACTCTGTACAAACTTATTTAGGTCAATTTCCGAGTCGAGTATGTTCATAGCATCTCCCCGGAGTAGGAGAGGTCCAACATGTACATACTAAATCCCCTGACTATGTGTCCGACACACTTGAATTTTCGTGGCCCAAGGTCCGTAGCGACCAAGTAATGAGGAAAACTTTTTCGAGTGTTTGAGATCACTCCGTGGCCAGTGAATTCCGGATTTGATTTCTCAGTCCCACTCAGCGGTCGGCTGAATGTCTCAGGACAAGCCTTCTGAGTAGTCAGCCCAGCGGACCAACGGCAGAGTGCTAATACCAGCTAGCGATCCACTTATCATATCGTCTTATCAAGCCGGATATCTATCCGATAGCTCAAAATCTGGACGTCGCGGAATGCGGAGATTGATGGGGGGTTCACAAATAGAATAATCCCAAGCGATAGGTGAGAAGGACAAGTTACGGTCGTACAATGGTCAGGAAATCGATCGTGTAGTTTTTTCTCATTGAGGACTGCTGATTCTTCTGTGACGCGAAGAGACAGTTGATTATGAACATGATCTTTTTTTAAAAAAGGTACTTGAGTACTAGGGGGTTCGATCGCAAATACGTCGTCGACTTTTGGATTCTTCTCTCAGGAGGTCTCTAAGAAAGATTGAACAGTGAGTACTAGTGAGTGGTGGCTTCCCATACCTCCTTGTAGAATTCATTAGTGCATTAGGACAATTTTGAGACAAGTCGATTGACTGAAGATTACTTCTCGATCCGTCTTAGGGAGCTCTCCGATGATCATACAGTCGAGCGAGTCGTTACTGTCGTAGACACGCTCAAGACAACGGGGGATTTAGGATCCAGAGACGCGAGGATTCATGGTACAATATAAAGGAAGAAATCGTTGGCCAATGATCGAATAAAAGGTTTGGACGCTGAGGATGTAAATCAGTACGTCAGTAGCGGCGAATTGATCCAGGACATTCGTACCCGGGGCATGGAGTACCTGACGGTATAATATAATGGTTTTAGTATGAACAACTGCCTCAAAGTTTACTAGACCGAAGCCAGTCTTGGGTTTACGCAGAAGGTACAAAGAAGTCACTTCAGCATCTTTCTTTCGACTACTTATACGCCGACAAGTTTAGCCGACTTTCGAATAGTTACGGGTATCCCAGTCACATCTTTACAAGCGCCATCACAGCGTTGCGTGAATATCATACATACCGTTCACATCTCATCAATGCCCATGCGTCAGTGTGAACCTCTTCCTGTTTCCTGGGGCCGCACTTCTTGCCTTTCCTCCTTCACTCTCCGAGTATATCTAATACCCGTGCCAGGCCTAGCCCTGCCCGTCTTCATGGGTCTCACTGGCAACAGCCCTTTATTTATTGATTCGTAGGGGCTCGCAAAACAAACTACATAGTAAAGGCTACTGATCAAACTTGGATTCAGAACTGCATTATCAATGAGGCTGATGAAGTCATAGCGACCACCGACCTCTGAGTGCTTTGGAATATATCGTCACACGATGCTAGTCACTGAATTCAGTCCGGTCTTTATCCCACGGTTTTGTCTTCCCATCAATTTTGCGTCGCTGCACAGAGGGGATCCCCGGGTATTACTTCAAACGCTTTACCTTGTCCGCTCTCAAAGAGCTCTACTGGCAGCCTTGTCATTACGTACACCCCTCAACTCTATTGCGGTCTTATCTCGCTGGAGCGGAAGACGTTAAAAACCGGAGAGTCCACTGCACTACACGGAGCTACAACTGGCTCGTTTCCGAAACAAGCCGGCACCTTCAATTTTTCGGGTTCTGCCATGTGAGTTGGTAAATACAGTAGATTTTCCATGACAACAGGTATCACAACCGCATCACAATTAAACCCCTCCGGGCACTGCACATCAGTGATCATTCCGTCTCGGGAGCAGCTCCAGGCTTTTTAACCGATAGAAAGATTTTATAAATCGACCTACGCACGCCCCCTCCCCCCTCATATCATCACATCACAACAAGCAATTGAAGAGAGGCTGGTTCCTTCTTCCATCTTGTTGCCAATGGCGACAGTTTGGAAAATTGTGGATGACACAAGCAGTGATATCACCTATTTTGGGAACTGGGCCATTAGCTCTGGCGATGCTCAAGGGCATGCGAGGTCCATCAACTCGGAGAGTTTATCAGGGACTGTTTTCAACAATACCCTCCATGAGCTACAGGATGTCAATGGCACATTTTCTTTCAAGTTCAATGGTAAGCTTCTACTTCCGTGCTAAGGCATGGCTTTTGACCAAATGTCAGGTACATCACGGATTGCTGTATATGCATCAGGAGTAAACAATGGAACTTCCCCAGGCGATATCAGGGGAGACTGCACTGTTGATGGGGAATCAATTCTTAGCTTCATCTGGAACCTGCACCTAGGTTTATCACAGGTTAACGCAATGATTTGCGAAGGGGACTACTCACAACACTTGAATGGGCCAATAGCTCCTGGAGAGCATACCTTGTCTGTCAATGTGACTACACACAATGATACAAGGGCATACTTTGACTACATTCTGTTTGAGACACTTCCCAATGCAGCTGTTGATGGTGAGAAGCTGGAAATTGGGAACTCTTTGTTTGATGCAGGCAAAGATCCACACTTGGAGTTTAGTCCAGGATGGAGTGTTAACACCACCACTGGCCGAATGTCAACTTCCATGCCTGGTGCAAATGTTACTGTGAGGTTTAATGGTGAGGGATATTTTGGGACCAAACCTGTAATCATGCTAATGTAACTCTAGGAACTGACCTCCAGCTATATGGCTCACTTGATGATTTCAAGTCAAACACTGCCACATACCAGGTTGACAGTCAACCTCCCCAACCATTTCCACTCTTAGCACCACCACTATTGGCTGCGCGACGTTTAACAAATCAGATGTTATTCGACACCTCATCCCTCGAGCCGGGTGAACATTCGGTAGTAGTAACACTTACAGGGCAAGCAGAGAACATGCCTCTAGCACTTGATTGGTTTCAGGTTACCTCTCTCACTGCAGCTGAGCAGTTGAGTTTGGCAAACCAATCCCCATCCACTCATTCACACCATTACCCTGTTGGAGCCATTGTTGGGGGTGTAATTGGAGGGCTCATAGTGATGGTACTAGGAATAATTTTTCTCTGGATTTGGATAAGGAGGAGCCAGAGGAGGCATAGGCTTCTTTCTACCTCAGACACCATATCCCCCTTTCAATCTGATGAGATTATCAAGCCAACCACTTCCTCTTCCACCCGCCATCATGGGGAACTCAATCAGATTCGGTTTGCAAACTTGAAATTGCAGCAAACCTTGGCCCTATCACAGCCCAACCATGAAGCTGGGCCACAGCCCTCAACAGCTAGTCCTATGATACATACAGATAGTGGTTGGAGAATGGGTAACAGCAACCAGGGAAATGCTAGAGAAACACCTCCTGTATATACTGCCACATGATCACAATACATACATACATCGCGACCACGATTCCTTCCTAGTTTTGTATTTCGAGGACTTTAGTGATATGTGTACAATAAGTTGTGTATAAAACCTTAGCCCTTGGCAACTCACCTTGATGCTTAGATTCATTTCACATTTTTCTAAAATGCTTAGAATGTAAAGTATGGGTCAGTGCGTATCATGCCCACATCTTGGGGACCGCTATTTTCACGGGGGATGTCACGGGGAAGTTACGGGCAGTTATGGGGCAGTTAAGAATGAGAGTTACGGGGTACTCACGGATAGTTTGGAGGGCTCACAGATGACTATAAGTCCTAGTGCAGGGCTTCCAGGTACAGAGAGGATGGTAGACGCGCGCCGTTGCGATTAGTGACGATGTCGTTGAGTTTGAAAGTCATCATGACAACTTACTCTCCCACCTATCTCTCCTGAGTCTCCGCCGCTGCATGAATCACCCCTCTTTGACCGCCAATCTTCCTAATATTGGAGATGTCTGTCTATATCTTTTCTCGGTTTTGTCCATTTCAGATTCATCAAAAAATGGCTGCACTATTGGAAGTTCGAATCACCACGAGGCTATTCACAGTACCGCAGGGATAAGCTACAGGAGGTTAGAGCTACAGAGAACTTAGAATGGAGTCATTACATAGCCTGGCTAGCTGGCTTTAAAACACAGAAGCAACTCGTTCTGTGTAAAGAAACTCCGCGGGCGTTCTCGCCTCTTACCGCGACGCGCTGTAGCTGGGCGGAGTTCGAATTTGGGCCTACCCCGCCCCGGGTACCAGGCTAGTCATTACGAAAAGATTATAGGGTGGTCATGGAAAGTTTACAAAAGTTCATGGGACAGTTATAAGCCAGTAACAGATTTACGGCCTTGTAAAAACCTGTTATTGCTCTCAGAGACCCTCTTATAGCATGCTGCCTTTGGGAAGACAGAGTAGCCGGTGCTACTTTGAGAAGTTTGGATTCAATTGATGGACGGCGTGGTTGCTCTTGGGCCCGATTCCGCTTTCATGAATGTCATTCCCAATTATTACATCCCATGTGCGTTTCTCTATCTGAGCAGAACCGTATGTTTTGTTCAACACGAATTCAATGAATCCTTCAGACGAGCGCAGAGGGGATATGACTGAGAGACATATAGAACCTGCCGTAGCCCCTGCCAGCATAGGCTATCTTCACAGTCTTCTAAGGACTGCTGACCTCTGTAGCCTCCAGATGAAGACACATGAAATGAAGGCAAAGGACTCATTGGTGGGGGTTTCGCACACTTCTTTCGACTATGTTTCGTCCCCAGATCGGCGCTTGGAAGAATTTGTCAGAAACATCTGCAGGTCGCCTCTGATTGGAAAACCAAAGTTAGGATATTCACCTAGCAATCGACTGCCAGTGAGATTAAACGTGACTGACGGGAATATTAATGTCTTGGAACGTATCCGATTGAGAGGGAGGATCACCGGGGCTAGAGAAGCACGGGAGCTCAAATATGGGTTACTGCTACAGTGACGGTATGACGTTGATAAAGTTGAACTACTGCAGAAATAATGTCGAAGAGCGGTTCATTTATATCGTTCAAGGGAAGCAAGCTGTACTCAAAGCCATGCGATGAAAATGACTCAGCTCAGTGCGGAAACCGAGATGGGAAGAGAGTATGTAAGGTTGATTGATACCAACTGCCAGGCGACAACTACTACTAGAAACTATTTCGGGAAAGAATTCGAAAGGAGTTCGGGCAAGAGGGCTATTGGTCAGAGGGTGAACGAAATCCCAGATATCACATGTGCTCCGGACCTTGGATTTTGCATCGGCTTCTGATGGATACTGAATATTGAGCGCTGTGCCCGCAGTATACATTAACTCAACGCCTCTCACCGGGGATACGGGAAACCGCCCATGGATTGGTGTTTAGAAAGTAATTATATCAGGAGAAAGATCAACTATACTGGCTAAAAATTAATGGTGTATGAATGTTCGGCGGAAATGCGATTCAGAAACCAGTTGCAGTACCGAAAAGATACGATTTGGTGAGAATCTGGGTTATGCACAACGAAATGCCGCAAGCGTTGGCGTGGATAAATCAGTTCGGCAATCAGTACGATTGACGTCATTCATTTCGGCATTTGCTTCGGACACGCAGATTTCCGCTCAAGTTCTTTATACATATACGGGAGAAGAACACGGGAAGATCCTGTGAGACTACAACTGTGGACAAACATTTCCGTTCCCAGTAATCCCAGCGACTCTCAACCCTGACTTTCTCCCGAGTCATGATAAATACCCTCTGCTACGCTCAAGACTCCTTCCGAGAGAAAAATGCAACTCTCTCTCTTTTCCGCCCTTCAACTCGGTTCATCCTTCAATTTTGAATCTGCATGTTCACTATCTTCTCTTACTTCCATACCCTTCACGCAAAATACAACTTTATTCCAAGCATCGATCATCCCTGCTGGTTCCACCATTCAATTTCCTGACACAGATCCATCATGCAATCGTAATCCTCAAATTGTGTCCTCTGACATCTGCCGTATAACGATGCAAGTCGAAACCAGCCCCAGTTCCAATATACGCATGGAGGCTTGGTTACCAAGGAACTGGACCGGCAGGTTCTTAAGCACGGGGAATGGAGGATTGGGTGGATGTATTCAATATCCTGATCTAGCGTACACGACGTCACTCGGGTTTGCAACAGTCGGAGCTAACAATGGACATAACGGGAGCAGCGGAGCAGCTTTCGAGAATCCAGAAGTTTTAGCTGATTTCGCGTTCAGATCGTAAGTTGTACCCTGCTCATCAATTAATAAACTTTCCTTCTGACATTTACTCTGTCCGGGCTTAGAGTTCATACAAACGTTGTAATTGGAAAGCAAATCACGCAACAGTTCTATGGCCAGGCACACAAGAAATCTTACTATCTTGGTTGTTCAACTGGTGGAAGGGAAGGACTGAAAAGCGTGCAAGACTTTCCGGAGGACTTCGATGGCGTTGTGGCTGGTATGTGCTCATTCCTCTATGCCTTCTTGTCGCTGACTGCCATCATTCTTCCCCTCCCGCAGGTGCTCCAGCGGCAAACTGGGTTGGTCTAATGGACTCATGCGGCCATTTCTTCTCTGAAATAACCGGAAACTCTACCCAACCTACCTTCATCCCCTTGAACCTCTGGGCTACCTTAATTCACGACGATGTTCTCTCTCAATGTGATGAGATCGACGGCGTTCAAGACGGAATCATTGAAGATCCAAGTTTATGCCACTACGATCCTTCAGGGCTGCTCTGCCAAAACGGTGCAACATCCAACTGTTTGACGCCTACTCAAATCGAAACGGTTAGAAAGACTTTCAAGCCTTTCCTAGCTTCAGATGGAGAAGCAGCCATTTACCCGCATTATCAACCAGGCGCAGAAGCCCTTCTCTCAACCAGCTTCCTCGCAGGGAACGTGTTCCAGTTCACATCTGATTGGTTCCGATTCGTGGTTTACAACTCGTCTTTCGATCCTACGACGTTGACATTGCAAGACTACGAGCTCGCTTTGAAGGAAGATCCTTTCCAGATATCGACGTTCAAAGGGGATTTGACAAGTTTCGACCACAGAGGAGGAAAGCTGTTGACGTACCATGGACAGGCGGATGGATTGATCTCCCCTCTTATGTCGGAGATTTATTACGACCACGCCCAAAACGTTTCTGGACGCTTGGACTCGTTTTACCGCTTCTTCCGAATTTCGGGAATGTCCCATTGTGGTGGGGGGGCAGGGGCATGGCAGATTGGGCAAACGAACTTGAATGGGACGTCTTTGGATCCGGGAAGTAATGTTCTGACGGCTATGGTGAGATGGGTAGAGCAGGGAGAGGCGCCAGAAACGATGGAGGGTGTGAAGTATGTGAATGATGATCCGGCGCAGGGAGTTGCATTCCAAAGGCGGCATTGTAGATACCCGTTGCGGAATACTTATGATGGGCAGGGCAATCCTAATGTGGCGGAGAGTTGGAGCTGTAAAGCGGTTTGAAGCTGGTTCGGTGAAGCAATTTTACACGATAACTTACAGGCAATATTCAACTAGCCATCTCAGGGGCCGACTCTCTGTATGGGGTCACTCCCTTATTTAGTATACCATATAGAGATTCGTGCGTATTTTAGCTTACTCTCGTACCTTCACTCGTAACCAATCTTAGACGTCTGGCTGGCTATAGAGGCTCAAAGTCAATTCCTTCCTCTCACTGAGTATTTCATCATGGCTCCAGTAATCAGGAAAAGATTTTGCTTAGTGTTTACCTGGCACCTTTTACAATCGGAATGAGATCCAGTAAAGTACTAGCTCGTGCTTATATACATATGGCACTCTAGTTGGCTACCAAAAGTTCGATCAGTTGTGGTTCTACTCAGACTAAGGTGGGGTTTTCTTTTTTGAAGTCTCTAGAGCCTTGTAGGTCCTCCGGCCAATTTAGTCACCTGTTCTGGTCCACTCATGTATTTACCAAAGGCCTTTAGACTTTCATATATAGATCTGACCATAGTTTACTTTATTTCATTCTGTCTTTTGCTCATACTTGTACCTACATTGTGTATAAATTTGTGTCTAAGTTCTGTCAGACGGAACTTACTGGACTTGTTCTTCCTGTCAGATTTGAACAGGCCCTCAAAGCAATTGTGTATTGTAGTAATCATGCACAGCTAACTTCTTCATTTGCAACACTTTGTTGTGGAACCTTTATATAGTATCCTGTCCAATAGTTGGGAAGTGCTTGTCCGAGATGTCAACAGAACTGTCCTTGAGAGTGTAAAGCAAGCATATCAGGTGGGTGAGGACTGCTTTCCATACACCCAGCTCAAACTCATGGAGTAAGTCCACCATGAGGAGCTCAGACATCAAGACCAAACTGCAAAAGCTTCTCCAAGAATGTGTTT
>MU128028.1:0-44076 GCA_014904975.1 Marasmius fiardii PR-910 | reverse complement strand
GTTTGCCTCTAGCTAAAGCCAATTAACAACTCAGTTAGCAAGACAAACCTCAAATTCTAACACCCAGTATGACCAGGTTCGTATGGGAAGAACCATTTTTCGAGGAACGATAGCCGAGGTACCAGTGGAAGGACTCGAATATAACTGTGAGGAACGTCAAATGGAGAGTTGGGAGGAGGCTACGACAATATCAGTGTAAAGCAGGTATTCGGCATAGCTGGTATCGTTCATAAGCGAGTCTCGGGTGCTGAGCGTTTCGTATTCTGACCCTGACCCTGACGGGATGAAGATATCTATGTATGACAGTAACTGGTCAATTTCAGAATCTGCCATCGATTGTGGTCATCACAGCTCTTCAAGAAGGATTGTATCAATTTTTCCTGAGTCAAGTATGTAACTTTCATTGTCTTCCTGGTTCTCTCGATGCTCAAGATTTTTCATCGATTCTTGTGGGCACGGTAGTGTCGCGCAGCTTCACAAATTTAACGATTCTGCAAATCCGATGATTTCTTTCCATGGCGGTAAGTTCTAATTCATCTCAGAACATATTTCATCCGATTGATCTAGAGCTGATTCCACTGCAAAATGTCATTCAAAACCATCTTGACTTATCGAGTTGCATTACTACATTAGGCATATGACTCATCATACAGCTTTTTATCCTTTGATTTCTCATGGATTTGTTAGGTATTAATCTTCCCACTCATCACCCTTGAAGAATTTGTCTTGTCATTGTTCTCCAGGTATCCAATGTTCACTGTGCTGGAATCTTGAGTATCAGGAATTGTCGATAGGGCGACGTGTTTAGGTCAAGCAGTAAACGCTGATACAACCATTCCTTTCGCTTACACCCAGATTAAAACTCCTGGACATAAAACAGTGGATTTTTACTTTTGACTGAACACTTGTGGAAGGAAGTGAAATAAATTTTGGTGCGCCACTGAATGTTTTTTATCGGAATAATAACAAGAGTCTATCAGGTCGTGGTCAAGGTTGTCTGTGTAGTGTACTGTTAGTAGTTTAGTTAGTACAGAATTTTGATGAAAAGTGAATAATGAGTATTATCTCTGGAAAAACCCAAAGACTATATGTATATCACCATTCCTCTGATGTGAGGATAAGTCACATTCAATACTGGTGAGTCATTGTCATGTTTTATCACCCCAACTGGATCACAGAAACCAACAAACCTATATCCTGGCATTATTCCCAACTCCCATCCTATATTTTGAAGCAACAACACAGGGAAAAGGTACTGGCACACTCCAGAGCCCCCTAATGAGTCAAACATGAATAAGGCAAGGTTATATATAAATAACTTGTTGGAATGAAGTTGCAAATCCAATTGGGATAACACATAGTGAGATAGGGGGGAAAGTATTGAAGAAATGAGAGTTGAAGTATCACATAATGTTTGTTAGCCATTTCCTAAACACTCTCAACCCTTTCTGGATTTGGGGATGGACCTTGCATGCCCTCAGCTCTATTCTGAGTTTGTATCCCAATAACTTCTGTACCTTGCCTTCCAGCAATTGACCTTTGGCTATTCTGAATATCAGCAATATGGAAAGTAGAAAGTGTCTGCTGAACACTATCTACAGATTTGCCATATGCTACTCGGGCAATGATCATGGTAGGAGCCAAGCCCTGAAGAAACAGGTTCAAAATGTATACACAGATGATGAAGGGCACAGAGAACTTACAGATACCAGGGTTGGGATGACTGAAAGGTCAACAGGAACAATACTTCCAGAGTTGGGACTCCAAATAAAGTCAACCAACAAAGCTGATACTAACAATATACCTGCATATAGCAATGCAGACTCAATTCTGATAATTTCTGGTTAGTTCAGAAAATGGAGAGAAATGATCTGTGCCTACATAATGGTTATGATGTTATTGAACCTTGTACGTCTCGCCATCCCTCCTGCCAGCTTCTTTGCTTCACGAGTAATCCACCAAATGCGTCCTCCTGGGTTAAATGTATCAAGCAACTGGCAGTAGGCCTGTAACAAGGTAAAGATAGTAGAACTCACCAGTCATGAATGTTAAAACAATCTGAAAAACAACTATTCCCATCAGAGACACTCTATCAATTTTATATGCCTTTTCCAGAAGAGTTGGATTCTTGTTGGGGCCATCAAATGCAGTCATTTCAGCAATGCAACATCCAAAGTCTATACCTTTTCAATAATTAGAATACAACTCTCAGCCACAACAAAACCAACAAACCATTCAAGATGAAGGCAGTAAATGCAAGTGGATACAAGATATACTTGCTAGAGTTGAAAATGATATAACAACGGTGAATCTGGACCAAGAATTAGTCATTCTATAATTGTTTGAAGTTTCTTTCAAGGACTTACTAGCATTATATCAGCCAGTGAGCTATAGTTAAGATTGGAAAGTCAGTTCTAATAGGCATCTGAACAGGGGTTACAATTATACTTCATTAGAGTTGAGGTAATATCTGTAAGCCCACTGGAATTGGGTCTAGTGAGTACATGATACAAGGATCATAGAATGGAATTTGCTTACACAGCAGCAGATTTTGAGTCATCTCCTGTGAGATACTGGAGGACAGAAGAATAATTCTTGGTTGTTACAGCATGAAATTCAATAGAGGCTTGGTAGGTCACTCCCCAAGTATACGCAGCAGTGTAAATGGTTGCCAAAACAAAGAGTGCTATAGAACCGCCTTTGTATAATTTCTGTGCAGAACTTTCATGGTGGAAGAGGACATGAGCTGATAGCCCAAAAACAACACAGTAGATCCCTGTAATCAAAGTTGTCACTGACAGTTCTTCACAATAACATGAATATATATACAAACCGTAGAGAAAAAACAATACCTAACAAAAATGTATTTAGTGATCTTTCTTTTTCTGTGACATCCAAAAATTACAAACCGAGAGGGTGGAAATTCGGCTGACAATTATATTCTCGGCGCTGAGAAAAGGTGCCAAAGCTGCTTCAAGATCACTTGTAGAAGACATTGTTAAAGCAGAAAATTGCCAGTAAGATGGTGGAAAATGAGGAAGGTGGTGGATTTTGTGGGTTCTGAAATGATTCTTGAATGGGAATATATAATCTGCTCAAAAATTGGGAGGCTACATTAACAACCCTACCTCGCAACTTATGGTCATTACACTGAGACACAAATAATAAACAATGTATTAGGTGTTTCGCGCCATATCTTTTTTCATGACAACTAGATCGTGCATATGAATTAGCTGATAGCATGTACGAACAATAGTTGAAACGACATCCCGGAGTGCCTGTGAACGCTGGCAGCGTTGACATTTCGCTCTCTGACATGCCCCTCCCTCCACTTGCTTGTATCTTAGACTCATCGAAGCATCGACGCATATATGGCCTATCATTCCTTATCTCAAGCATCACCGGTTTCACCGACAGATCTGAGGTTCCTCTCAACGCATATCAATGTTACCCGTGTTTCCGAGATCAGACGTTAATCCGCTAACGTCTCATTAGTTTTTACTTGTCCCTTTGACCTCGCTATTCAGACAAGTCTGTATTACCGAGGAAGAAAATACACATCATGCGAAGTGTAAAGACATCACCTGTAGCGAGAATTATAGAGAGACACGATGAGAACAGGTGGCGCATCATAAAGTGTATTCCCACTCAGCGCACCAGCGTACGGGACGCTCTGCCCCTTCAAACACACATGAAAAGTGCGAATAGATTTAATAACATCCGAGCGAGAATGGGAAAGTAGTACTCTACAGAACAAGGAAGATGCGGGCACAAAGGACCTGAAAATTGGATATAAAGTTGCTGTTTTTACCTTGAAGTATTCACATTGAATGGACCCAGACCTGAGAAACAAAAAAAAGGGACAGTTTGATGGGAGCGAAAGAGATTAACAGAAGTACGGAACAAGGTGAGTCGTGACTACCTCTTCAACGTGACTTGGTACACTCATGTAGTTTTGACCCTCATTTTACGCTACCTCAAATTGCTGGATAGACACCTAGAGATGTTTGCCAGGACAATGTCTGTATTTGTTCACGGGGCGGGGAGATTGTTTGTGGACCGAGGACCTCTCCTCGGGGTTGACCTGCCTCAAGTTGGCATGGATATCGGATGAGCCGCACTCTATACACCACTCAAACTCTCATTGAGTGTCGTTGACAAGATGCCGAATTCTCGCTTTATCGAATGCCCTTAGTTTTCCTTACCGGTTGAGCAGCTTGTCGCCTTCTAATGTTCCCGTGTCCGTGGTCCCGCTTCATATGTTTAGAGATCCGGTGGATAACGGAATGAAAATAAAGAAATACGCGTAAGTCTATGGCGGTCAGAGCTTCACCTAGAGCTTTCCCCGTCGCATCTATACAGTATAGATGACAACCGCGTATTCCAAAAAGTGAAAAAGCTGAATGGCTTTGTGACGCTAGCTTTACGCGTAGCCGTGCTAATAAAGGAACAAACGTATCGGCTGGCGAAACTGATCCCCAATGAGTTGTGACAACGTTAGAGTCTGGTGATATTGAGGCTTACAGAAAGGACGCAGTACTTGATCCAGTAGTTCTTCCTCGAATCTGAGACACAAATACTCTCGCCCTCCGTGAACGGGGTATTGTCCGGGATGGCGAGCCGCAAGAACGATATCTTGTATGAGAAGTACGGTTCAGATGCAGATCCTCAGCCATATGAATCTGATAGTCTCCACTACCTGTGCCAAATCTGGTACGGATGCGGCTCGGCTCCTGGACCTTTCCTGGGGAGACATCTGGGTGGTAGTGTGACCTATGGCCTGCACCAGAAAATCTAGAGTGGGCTGGGCTGATCTTGGCACCGAACGAGTGGAGGTTCGATCGAGCTTGATCAAGGCCGGAAATGCATTCTATGCAGGGAATTTTCGAACGTTCGGCACGCCCCAAAGTAGCTCCCGTTGACGACAAGAGGTTCAACTCGGAGAGGCCTCGGGGTTTCTTACTATAGTTAGGGACCGACCGAAGACCATTGCCCATCCAGGTCGCCGACATATTCGCACCTTCTCGATCCAACTGTTGAACGACCAACGTCTTGATAGTTAGAGTTCTCCGTTAGATCGACGCCATGGCGGTTCTCAAGGTTTGTGAAAGGTTGAAGATCTACGTTTTGGAACTGTATTTCGTTTTTTGACGTTGATACTCGAGAGATTCATTGAACTCTGAGGCTTTGTTTCGACACATGATCAAAGCGAGCCAAAAAGAAAGCGATAACAGGCCTGAGGCCAATGGCTCACAGGTGGAAGCAAGGACCAGGACATGAGCAACTGATCGAAGTGTGGGATCGACGGTGTAGGCTTGGGGAATACAAAAA
Source organism: Marasmius fiardii PR-910 (assembly GCA_014904975.1). Lineage (NCBI taxonomy): Eukaryota > Fungi > Basidiomycota > Agaricomycetes > Agaricales > Marasmiaceae > Marasmius > Marasmius fiardii. The sequence goes on along the minus strand of MU128028.1, from coordinate 38,745 downwards.
AAAATCAGCAAGGTAAAATTGGACATATCATCTATGGATTGACCATCGACTGAGCATAGATCATATGAAGCTGAGTCCCAGGAAGTTCCACATGCACTACGATTTCCGTATCGTGCTTTATTTCCCTCCCACGTCTTACCAGTTCGTCGTACTGATTAGGATGTTTCTGTAGATGTTCCCTCATCAGTCTCCTCGAGTTCGATGGGGGTCAAATTGCAAAGTTGTAGTAGACAACAGCAGGCTGTTTCAAATAACGAGCCTCGGCGAGTGTATGCCCGACCTCGGAAATTGATTGGCTTAGCTGGGCTTTAACCACTGTGCGAAAGTACACTTCGTCGATGTAAGATGGTCGATAACCCCAGTTTGCTGACAATGAGGATGAACTTTAGTTTCAGAAAGACAGGGAAACAAATGACTCAAAAACAATTCCTCACCGGGTGTTGGTAAGTGTCGACATTCAGCATGATGTGCTTCTTTCCAATCCGCCTTTTGACACTCCCGGGAACAGTAGGTGGTGACACGGCATTGGTAGCATCCTTTCCATTTTCGCGACGAGTGCTCGCCCGTGTTCGGACACTAGAGTGATTTCGAGTATTGTGAGCCATCTCACTCTTAAGCGTGAATTAAATTACCTCAGCACTTGAGCAATATGACCCCGAAGCTACTTTATCAATCATCACCATCTTATCCTTCAGGCTGCGAGCTAAACGTTCAAATTCATAAATAATTTGGAGAAACAGGTTTTCGGATAGTCTGGGATCATCTTTCAACGTTCCGGAATCCGCGACATGCTTCATATTCCTGAAAACTCGGCGGACGAAGGATCGGTAGTGAAGAAAGGGCCTAAGCTGTGAAATTAACTCGTTCAAAGCCTGAGTTAGAGTACCCTTTGCGATCACACAGGGATTCGAATCCTCTCAGCGTGAGAGCCGAAGGGGAAGTCTTGTGAGGTGGACCAGTAGATTTTCGTCCAGCGCTTCATTAGCCCACGTCATCCCAACCCCTATAAAGGTTCCCAGAAAGCGGACAGTGAGGATGAGACATCCTTCGTGAGCCTCCAAGACCTCGTTTATGTATGAGCCTACCCTAGTACGAGGGAATAGCGGCGATACCCTCACTAGAAGGGCTACGGCTCGAGTGAGGTTTGCGATAATGTGTTTCCTGATGAGATTTCCGGTTACTTGGTTGGCGGTGTGCGACATTGGGCCGTCGTTTGGTAGTAATGCCTCAAGGAACAGGAGCTCGTCGAGCATGGCAGAAGAGTCGAATTGGTCCTCATATATCCGTTCTGTCAGTAAGCGAGTCGCGATTTTGCAGAAGTCGTATGGGGAATCGGGAGAATAAAGTAGATTGGTTCGGCTTGTGTCAAACTGATTCGGCTGGGGAGTCACATCCCTACGCATGAGAGCCAGAGTTGCCATCCACAACCAGGAAAGCGCCGGGTGGCGTTCAGAGGCAAGATGGACAGATAGCTGGAGAAGAGCGGGAACAAAAGAGGGGTCGGAGGATATTACTGATTCATGGACACTGTACACAATGTAACCAAAATTCGGATCTGATCCGGTGCGGAGAACGTTCGAGATGATCCAAATTGTCTTTTCCCTGATGTAGGAGGCAAACGACCCTGGGGTTGTGAGTCCGATATCATCAGGGATGGCGACAACGACACCTCGAATGAAAAGTGTAACCCAGGCGCAAATTTTAGGCCATATCTTTCTCACCAAATCTACGAAATTTTGCGGTGGATGCGATTCTGATCGTGAGTGATAATAGCCGATGGTTGCAAGAGCATCTAGAGCAAGTCGAGAAGATGTTGGCTTCAAACGTCCAGATATCTCATCGAGTTGGATTGCAGAGGGTAAAAGGTTGCTCTCGAGATATTGTCGAATGTCCGATAGGGTTAATACTCATCCTTGAGATCTTTCTGTCGCCACTTTTGCCTTGAGCAGGCGGTCCTGAAAGACAGTTTCACTGTGGTCTTCAATTGCCTGCATCAAGAGTCGTAAATGGGGTCGGACAATTGAGGTTTATGAATCAAGATACGCAAAAAAACACGCACGACAGGCCGATGAGGCATGATGAGGAAGAAACTGAGGTGAGGCCTTGTAGCGACCAGAAATGTCAGAGAAAAAAGGTTCGGATACAGATTCGCACCAAAATTTAAGGGCGAATAAATTTTAGGCGCTTTGACCATGAGACCTGCCTTAAAAAGGCAAATGTTTCGCAGGAAAATTTTCACGCCTGGGCACAGCTGATTCTGCACCCCTTTCGCCGAGCAAATTATTCCGTGCTAGAAAATCGGAGCAGCAATGTGCAAGTGGATCCAGCAGGAGAGCAGAGGGTGACTTTGCACTGGGAAGTAAGTAGCCAGTCAAATATATCTTCCTTTCATGACAAATTTTCTTGGTCAGACTCGGACTACTGAGAACAGCTGCGATCAGGAAATGCTACATGGCTTGCCGATGATGCAGTCAATCATTCGGAGGGAGGAGAGACCTACGACTCTGAGGATACCGGAGCAAGGCGTGGCTTTATCATCAGTTGCCTCGGTATTCAGGAAGCAACGGTTTCTGAACTTTGTGTGGAATAGTCAGGATGGGGCTTCAGGAAGAAGGATTGTTATGAAGATCTCTCGAACTAGGTATGCGAACTCTCTTTATCTTAATGGGTTGCACTGACGCGTATTCGTTTCATCAAGCTGGCTACAGGGGACAAGTCTGTTGATCTGGGAGACACCTCGGTGATGCGAAAAGGGAACGAGTTGTGTTAGAAATTCCGATATCTACTCCGAGGCTGCGCGATGTACATCGAGACTGTCGTTACGCAAACGTGAATTCATGCGAGCGATACGGGGAGGATTTTGACATGAGAATGACGGATTTGCTCGGTTGATTGGAGTTGAGGTGGTGTCGAGTGAAGGAGATGGATGGTTGGAGGTTGTTTCAGACGCGAACCGCAGTTGGTATGTTCATCTTGTCGCCCATCGGGATGCGTGAACTTGATATCTCCCTTTCAGACGTGGTCTTCTCGCCGCTCTCATTAGCACGAGCAAGGCGCTGTAGAAGTGAACTTTCAGGTCTCTGGTGTTCACTACGAGAAATCTGTGCTGCCAAGGTCGTTAAAGTTTGCGGCTTTCGGACTGCAACTCCGGTTGAAGGGTCGATGAACATAGCTCATATCAGGCTCGTCCACGTTCTGCCTACTATGGCGGGATAATCTTCATTCTCTTGGAGTTTGCTCGTTATTGATGGACAAATTCGCTTTACGGCCCTCCCTCCCCTCCCTCTCCCTTCAACTGCTCTACCTACTCGTTTCGAGTCTCCTAGATGTTATAGCTCGCCTAATGCTCTTCCCGTTTCTCACTTGTTGAATTTGCCGCTCCCCGCACCTGTAATATACGATGACTAGGAATCACAGGCAGCGCTACAACGCACCCTTGGTTCTTGCATCTCTCCAAAAGAAACTCTTATGCAACAATAGTGTCTGCTGCGACACCCAATACTTCTGGGATCCTACCAGATATCGTCGAGGTGAAGTTTATTGCAAGAGTCAAGGTCATTTCCGCCGGCGGAAACACGAACCGGTATGTACCATATCTCGACGGCTCTTATACAAAATACTTATCGAACTTTTAGACGCTTACGTTCCGGTGTCTACATCAGTCACCGTCCAACCGTTTGAAAGCACGTTTCAGATTGTCGCTCAGATCTTATGGTATGAGAGAGATGGGTACATATAGCGTGGGATTTAGACTACAGATAGTCCTCTCCATAATCTTCCCTGATCCCTGTATACAGATCTATAAGCGTTATGATTAGTTTTGGCGGCGAAATAGGTCTACTACAAAACGAGGTGGAAAGGCTTAGGCTTGGGTTAGGGTTAAGAAAGCACACGGTCCCACTACCGTTGTCCAATTACTTCCACTTCACGCTACACACTACATGGCACTATCAGGTCGTGCGGCGCCCTCAAGTCTTGATATCCATTATCTAAAATTCCTCTCAAGGTAATAAATTCCTGCCAACACTGCGACTTGCAGAATGACGCTTTGTTAGTCTGTTCAATTATTCAGATCATCTCACGGACACCACCTGGACACCATAACAGCCCCGGCTGCGCTGCTACTATCATCACTGCTCATCGTTGTAGCCTATGTTCAACAACTCGTCCCATATCGCTATTACTCGAGGCACATTCAACATCGTTCATGGAAACCAGTACAACATCTACGATAATCATGCGGAGGCGGATGGTCGGATGCAGTTTTCTCCTGAAGATGAGTGGAAGATTGAGCTATACCGGGAGGTGTGTCTAATTACGAACTGAACATCTTCTTTGCCTTGCTAATGACGTGCATTTTACAGTACAAACGGGTTTCAATAGGGGATTGTAACCTTCTGCGAATGATGGGCGAGAGCACAGCAGAGGAGTATGAATACGAAGACGACCGACGGGAGGAGATGACAAAGGCAACACGAGTTTTTAGCGTTGCTAGACTTGGTGGTGGGCGGAATGGGTCCAGATTCATGAGCGTTGGGTATACAGGCCGCGATGCAAAGAAAGTACGGACGACGCGTTCTCAACTTCAAAACCGCACATTGAACCAGCCATTTCTTCCCAGCTTTTCAAACAAGACTGCATCGCTTTCTCGCAAACCAAGTTCGTCTCTTTTTGATTTTGTTTTAGCTCGACTCAGTAAACAGGATTTCCACCCACCTTACAGGCATGCTAGTACCGCTCAGCTTCACGCATTCAATGACTCTGCCAACCCTATGCTTTTCTTCCACGACGGTGGGCTCCGCTGTATTTCCAGAAACGATTCTTCATGATTCATTCGGACTTACAGAGTTGATCCCCTTACAGCATATCATCCAAAGTCATCCGGACTGTAGATATGCATTATTACAATACATTGCTTTTCAGCATGCCTTGGTGCGTCATTGTGATCTGGCTCTCCCTCGTTGTTAACATAGGCTGTCAAATAGATGTCTCCCCCGCCTTTCTTTCACTACGCGCTTCAAACCTGGATTCGTCCGCAGGATGGCACAATCGTCTACGGGCCCGAAGGTCCTCCCGTCGATGTTTTAATCCCTTACGTTAATCGCTGGGACTTTGCCCTGGCTCTGGTGCGCCGACATCCTGCTCCTGCACTGCCCTTGAGCCTGTACGAAAGTCGGCATCTCGTGAAATATCTTGCTTCCTCGCTTTTGGAGGGTTTTATTCCTCCACCGGAAAGCGGGAGGATAATAAATCAACCTTTGTCATTCAGCCCACACCTTGCTGTGCTTTCTGTCTGTTCTGCGTCTTCGCATATTATCGCCACATTTCCTGAAGCTGGAAGCGATCCTCTGTGGAACTTCGATTGGCCCTACGATTTTGATCCAGTTCATACGGATGATGGGTGGCTCCGGTGCGGCGTGTGCCTATTCCCATTCCGCACGTCATTTCACTCATACATAGTATCCTCCAGATATCAATTTGATGACCCGTCTACCATCCGCCAGTGTAACCATGTCTTTCGCTATGGTTTAGACGACACTTTGGGAGATGAACTGACCTACATCTGGTTCGCTCAAGCGTGCCATGTATTCAAAGTACTTGGCATTCCACGGGAGGACTGGGAGGATTATGGTTCGTACTCTCTCGACTTTTGGGTCCGATGGCTCAATAATCTTTTTGTTAGGTTTTATATATGCAGTGCACCCGGAACTTACAATATCTACTACCCACGACACAGGCACATCTCCTTCCAATAAGGATGGATTCCAGTTCCCGGTTTATCTATTTGTGCGCCCATGTCTCCAGCTCTCTGATGGTTTCCCCGACCTGGTTAGCTGGAGCTCAAGCACAGACCTTTATTACTGGTCTGCTGACCGTGATGGGCTCTCAAAAATGACGGAGGAAGAACTTGTAAGGCTTGATCTTCCTTGCTATGCTCCCAAAGTCACCACATACCTGCAACATTGGTTACTTGAGGATTATGACTTCATGCGAGACTTTCAAGAAGCCAAAGGGTTCGATCCTACCACGACTGATTTTGCACGTTCGATTGGGGTTTCAATACTCGAGGTGGTAGTTACCGAGAAAGAGCGCTTTGAGGTGCTTTCGGAGGACAGTGGTATGCTTCCTTCTCTATGCTTGATCTAAGTGTGTGATAGGATATCCTGACCTCAAGATAGTATAGCCCGAAGAAGATCGCTTTAAGTTTGTTTCGGATAACAACGGTACTTGTTTTGCTCCCTATTCTTAGGCTAAACAAGCGAAGCTGACGGTTTTATACTTCTTAGATCCCTCTATCTCTCCATCTAGACCTTCGGTTGCGGGTAATGTCATGGATATGGATGTTACGGCCTCTGCGTCTCATTGTGACAAACTTGTTGGATTACGGCCACCAGAAGGTGTGGAGGAGATGGATGTGGATATGGAAGATTGTCCCTCTCAGATGGAAGGCCTCGCTGTTGATATCAGTATGGAAGTCGATGATTAGGCCTTGTCGAACTCACAACATACCTTATGAATGGCGGTGGGGTACTTTTTCATGCTCTTCCAACGACTCAGAACATGACTTCACTCCTCTCCTCGTACCTCCACGAGCCGGTTGTGGTTGAGGTTTACCCGATTCCACCATTCGCGAAAGATCCTCGTCTCATCTAGCTCGCTGACTCCCTTCGCTGCCTCCTTTGTTCCTAACAGGCTCATTGGTTCCTTCCCACCTTTTTGTATCATGCCTCCTCCCCCCAACCGTGCGCCTCCACTTCGAAAACTGGGTCTCCACCTCGTATACGCTTTAGTAAGGCCGTGGTGGTCGTTGCGTTCTTTCATTGACCCCTACTCGATTGTATGGAGTCTATACGTTTGGCGTCACTCAGGAAAATGTTTCATCTTCGTCTCTTCAGCCTCATCCGGCTCCCCCGCTTCGTTCACTTGAGCACCTTCGCGTACCTCGTATATGCAGCTTCGTCTCGATGTCGCGGTTATACTAGCAACCTATCACATCATGCCCTCGAACGCTTCAACTCACGTTTGTTGGTGCGTTTGATGTCTCTTGTTTTGGTCATTCAGTGCGGTGCGATGTCAGATTGCCCGCATCAGGTCTATCACGACTGTCGCCGATGAGAGTCGAATTTATGGTACGTGCGTGCTGTCCAAGCCTTGGTGTGGTACAGATAAACTTACGAAAGTCACAGATTATTGCAGGTACTTCAGTCGTCCTGCGATTGATTGATGATAGCGTTGATGTTGTGGTATGGAAGTCTGGACCCTTGGAAGTTTCCAAGATGCGGGTATTCTTCTTGGTGTAGCAATAGTGTAGCGTAGTAGCGCTTTAGGTTTCAAAGCTGTCAATTAGAACTACACATATCGTTGCTTTGAAACCTTGAATCTTTTTAGTTTCGATGCAAAGTGCCGACAACCAAAGAGAGCAGGAGAGCGTTTGCGGCTGGGTTAGGGTCGGGTCGCTCGACGCTTGTTCGATTACTCCCACTACCTCTCACCGTCACCTCTAGCGAGCTAGAAAATTGCTCTTGCAGTGGCAATTTGGTGTCATGAGCCCGACCTCGTTCTATGAGACATCTAAGCTCAGGCCAGAACACGAGTAAGCTCTGATTTTGCCAAGAGTACGGACATTGGGGGACACGAATTGTATTGGAACGAGCTCTTTTGGGGCATCCGTTGAGGTTTGCTCAACGTTCGCTGTCTCGAGATATCTAGGTGCGCTATAGTCTTCTTTGTTGTCAGTCTAGTAAGTAATTGACGGCGCGAGGCAGGTCAACTCGGAGTCACGTCGGATGTCAAACCGCTCTTCCCAGCCTGCTACCACCATCATTATCCCCGGTATCCCCCATGATCAATAATTCGGCCCATACTACCATTTCTCGCGGCAATTTTACTATTGTCAATGGAAATCAACACATTACTTACCCCGCTCATTCGGAACCTGACGTTCAACTTCAACCACGATTCCTTCCAGAAGATGAGTGGAAGATAGAACTGTATCGAGAGGTGTGTCTGGTCCCGGTGTTTTTCGTTGTATACGTGATTGACAATATCTCATCTCTAGTATGACCAGGTTCTCAAAGGCAGAATCAGGCTTTTGCGGACAACAGGAGAGGGTCAGGAGGAGGTTTTTGAATATGGAACGTGGGAGAGGGAAGCAAAGCGGGTTTTTAGCGTTGCTCGCCTTAGTACTGGGAACGAGCCGCTCTTCACGAGTGTTGCATATACTGGCCCGGGCACGAAGAAGGTACGCTTGCCTAGCCCTCACTCAAGAACCAATACCAACGCAGTCGTTTTTAGGCCTTCAAGAAGGACTTCGTCACCTTTTCTCAAATCAAGTGCGCGAGTTTGGCTTAGGTGGATCATCGTTTATCAATCATCGATATTACAGGCATGCCAATGTTGCCCAGCTATATGCGTTCAATGACTCTGCCAGTCCTATGATTTTCTTCCACGATGGTAAGCTCTACTCTAGCTTCAGAAACGATTCGTTATTCAGGCGGTGATATAGAGTTGATTCCACTCCAAGCTGTCATGCAAAATCATCCAGACTGTCATACTGCGTTGGTGCAATATATTGCTATTCAGGATGCCTTGGTGCGTATCTGTGTTCTTGGCTTTCTCTCTCTACTTAAGTGCGAACTCAAAAGATATGTACCGAAATTATCCCGTCATCCCTTACTTTCTGGAACAACGTGTGGATTCGACCGTGCGATGGGACGTTGGTGTATGGGCCCGATGGACCTCCTGTTAGTTTTTGGTGTCCTAGACTTGGTAGCGTTGCATTGACTGCAGCGCGCCGGCGTACCATACACCCCTTGTCTCCGAAACTATTCAACAGTCGGAATCTCGTGAACTTTCTTGCCATCTGCCTTCCCAGTTTCATTCCTCCGAGGCCTCGCATATTGCTGGGAAAGCGACCTCTATCATCCGATGCACGCCTCACGGTGCTATCCACATTCTCCCGGTCTCTGCACATTATCGCAAACTATCCCGATCTTCGGGGTGATGTTCTTTGGGGGTTGCAGAATTGGCTAAATGATCCTAGCCTAGATGTTATGAATGATGGAAGAACACGGTGCGATATTCACCTATTCCTATCCTTTCATTTACTCATGGATCTCTCCAGGCTTCAGATCACGCCTTTCACCTCGCCAACGCATTGTTTCCAATTTTGTTTAGGCTATGACTATCAGCACAGACGGTCTTCTATCTGGTTAGCTCAAGCATGTCGCGTATTCAAAACTCTCAGCATTCCGCGGGATGAATGGAAGGTCTATGGTCTGTGGTCTTCTGGCTCCGGAGCTCGTCGACCTCCCTGATCTTTCTTCCCTTAGGTTACGTGTACAAGGTGGATCTCGAACTTTTTCCAGTTACGGAAGAGACAGGTTATCCACGTTTCGATGACAAGGGTCATTACCGTGGTTTTGTCTTTCCTTGCTACCTTTTCGTACGACCGTTTTTGCGGTTCGCAGACGGTTTTCCCGACATGTCTTGCTGGAACTCAGGAACCGACCTTTATTATTGGTCTACTGATCCCAACGGACATTCGGCGATGACAGACGAGGAACGCGTGGCGCTCGGCCTTCCTCGCTACGTTCCCAAGGTGGAAACATACATGCGCACCTGGTCACTGAAGGACTATGACTTTATACGAGAGCTTCAAGGAGCAAAGGGCTTTGATCCTACCACGACCGATTTCGCGCGTTCGCTAGGATATCCCATTCTTGAGATACTCCGCAAAGAAAGTCGTTTTGAAGTTGTCCCGGACAATCTTGGTACGTCGTCCTGTCTTCGCCGACATCCGTCGACTGATCATGAGATTGTTTCTTCATTTCTAGGTTCCTGCTTTTCCTCATTTAGCGGTCGAAATGAGGCAGATCTTATGAAAGTGGATTCTTCTTTTATAGGAGTTGACATTGGCGACAGCACACTCTCATCATCAACTGTGGTTGAAGACATGGATGTTGATATGGGAGATTGTCGCTGTCGGGATGAGCACTTCGCTATTGATGTTGGAATGGAGATGGACGACTAGGCTTTGTTGTCTCATTCTACCGAGGGCGCAACCGCGCTCATGCTACCCCGAGTGTTGGCTGAAATGCCCCAGGTCACCAAACGAAATCTAACCCCATCCGACCTATTCCAGTTGAAAACCATTTAGGACTTCATTGTCGGATCTCTCAGCATTTCACTGATACCTCCCCTTCCCTCCCCTTTTCACTACTTTGCTAGTCCAGAGTTTCATCTATCCCTCTCCTCTCCCTTCATCCTACTAGTTCGTCTATTGGAACCTCCGAGGATCGAGTTTGTGCTGTAATCATGACCTTCATGTGAGACAACCAGGTTACGTAGACGGAACATCCGACAGTTCCCAGCACCAGTCGTTGATTCACTCTGAAGAGTCGACGTCAAAAATCTAGACTTCGCCTCCGCATTGCTAACGGACGAGATGGTGAGCTCGGTTCCTCGGATTTGGTAATGACAACTAACAACTGACAAAATGTTGATGGTCTCAGCTGATCACTCTGCATGGCCGCTTGGAGGGGCGCTTCTGACCGAGTGATGTGTGGCTGTGGCTGGTCCGCTGATTCTACGGCGTAGAGGACATGTGTCAAGGGCAAGGGACACGGTAGAGGCTTATAACGTCGACAATCGATATAGCTAGAAGGAAATAGTCGTTTATGTTGCTGTTAAAGTTTTTGGATAGTGTACATATAAAGGTTAGGGCTATTCTCACCTGGGACATCCTCGTTGATAGTTAGTTATCACAGCGATTTTGTTAATTCACCGAATATCTGACCATACGACGTCGTGACATGCGAGTCTCCTTTTTTTTTCTCACTCTATGACTGACCTTGACCTCTCTTGGGCGAAGGGCGCCCGTTTATCTCTTTTAGGCCGCCGCCCGCTCGCCCACTAAAACTCACATCTCAAATTCAATCCTTGGACAGAGGTTTGATGATCATGGGTGAGAAGTTCAACTCTTGGAAGGGGACTGTTCGGAGGCCAACAGGTTTATATGTACTCTGTAATAATCTGATGACAATCAAGTGGTTGGCATGAGGCATCAATGAGGTGGACGCCCGTCTCTTTACTCGTACCGGACACCCTTCTTATGGTTTTCCATCACTACGGCCCCGACTACGACTACCGATTCCTTTCTTCATGCCTTGCTTGCATCGGGACCCATATACCGAATGCGCAAATATCCGAAACCTGAGAATACAAGTTGAGATCCCGAGATTACGGGACAACGATAAGCCAGTAGTTGAGTGTGCGAATCTTGGGTCCTGGCTCGTGTGGGATCAGCCATGGGAGCAAGTTATTGGGTTTTTTTTTTAGAATTTGGAGTGGGATAGGCCTTCGACTCCATTTTGATCAGTATCATTCCACTTTTTCCTTCACTTGCTCTGACGATTTCACGGTTCTGTGGTTCAAAGTCAGGACACCGAAGTAAAATCTGAATGTTCGACTGAAGGTACCATGACACTGACGCGCAGCGCGCAAGTGCCCACGTCGCTCGAATCGCGATCGACCACTTTCCGCCCCTTTCTTCATTCTGCAACTCTCAATAAAGATGAATTAGACTTCCCATGCCCTCGGGATGGCCGTATATCTCTCGGAAGGCTGTTTTCATACGGCGCACCGCTTGGGCAGTAGGAATCAGTGGGTGCACAGCTTGACTTAGAGGGAGTTTGAGTAGGGTCAAGAGTTTCCGTCGTATGGTACGTATGACTGCTCTCCCACGAGCCCTTTCTAGCGTACATTTCTATCCTGGTGACATTCAGATGCTGTTAAGAGAAGCTTCTCGTAAGTCAAGAACCTTAACACGAGGTGGCACAGCAGTGAATACCTTTGAAGTTCGACCGACCCTTGACCACCCCTTCTCATCTGCCCCCATCACGAGGACTATCCATTACTTTATCCTCATGTTAAACCACTCGTCTCATAATACCATTGCTCGCAGCACACTCAACGTGGTCCATCGAGATCAGTACAATATCACTAATAACAATTATTCGGAACCGGAACCTCAACCAAGTTTTTCTGCTGAAGATGAATGGAAGATGGAGCTGTACCAGGAGGTAACGAAGCTTAAATATCTTTTCCTACCCTGTTTACGGTCTTTTCGTCAGTACAAAAGGATTCCCTTGGGAGATTGCAACCTTTTGCGAATGATCTACGAGAAAATAGTGGATAAATATGAATTCGAAAATCCCGAACGAGAAGCAAAGAAGGCGACAAGAGTGTTTAACATTGCCCGCCTTAGTAATAGGCAGGATGGGTCTCGGTTTACAAGCATCGGGTATACGGGAAGTGATGCGAGGGAGGTACGCAATGTGCATAGCATGGTTGGCGAGTCAGGACATCAAGTTGATTCAGCCATCTCAGGTTTTTAAACGGGACTGCCTTAAGTTTTCTCAGATTAAGTGCGCCAATTTTGAATTCTTTTAGGCTTGCTGTGATAAAAAAGAACACCATGGATTTGCAGGCATGCTAATATTTTACAGCTCCATGCCTTCAATGATTCTCAAAACAACCCCATGGTTTTCTTTCATGACGGTGAGCTCGTTAATATGCATATCTTGAAAGGAGGTTTCAAAATTAAACTGGATGTACAGAATTGATTCCCTTACAGCATATCATCCAAAATCATCCTGACTGTCAATATGCATTATCACGATACATTGCAACTCAGGATACCTTAGTACATCTCATACTATTAGTGCTTTTTTGGCTCTTTGACTTTGCTAACGCAGGCTGTTGAATAGGTACTCCCATCTTTCCCTCAATCTTTCCCTCGATGTTGGTACCAAATGTGGATCCATTCCCAGGATGGGAGGATTGTCTATGGACCCGATGGACCCCTACCCTGGGTTTCAATTCCTAGACTTCTGGGAGATCATCCCTTAAATTTAGCACTCCAACATCCTGTCCCTGTCCTCCCCTTGAATCTCTACAAACATCAAACTTTCATGAAACACCTTGCTACCTGGCTTCCAGAGGGTCTAATTCCTGTGACAAACATGCTCAAAATAGCTGATCGACCTTTGTCTTTCAGCCCACACCTCTCAGTACTATCCACATCTGCTGCATATGCACATATTATTGCGGAATTTCCTGTAAGGGGAGACACTGTTGTGTGGAAACTGGCAAATTGGACAAAAGATCATAATGCAGTTTTGATGAAAGATGGAAGGATCCGGTAAGACATTGACTTACATTTTTCAATGCAGGTTTACTCACATATACCCTCCAGATATCAGTTCAGCAAGCTGTCTGCTACTTGGTTTAACCCTTCTTTCGAGTTCCATTTAGACTATCCTCATGCAAACAAGCTGCCCTTGATCTGGTTATCTCAAGCATGTCATGTATTCAAGATGCTCAATATCCCAAGGGATGACTGGGATGACTATGGTTTGTTCACTCCTGACTCTAAATAGTGCTGAGCTGAGTGATATCTCCCCTTAGGATATTTTGAGAAAATAAGATTCACACTTCTTTGCAGAAGCACAAGGGTTTCTAATCACCAGGGTCACAATAAACACTTCTTCCCATTGTATCTTTTTGTTCGCCCATTCATGCAGTTTTCTGATGGTTTTCCTGACACCCTCAACTGGGTCTTGGGAATGGATCTCTACTACTGGTCAACTGACCCTGATGGAAGGCTGGAGATGACAGAGGAAGAGATGACAGAGGAGGAACATGTTGTACTTGGCCTTCCTTGGTATAAGTCCCAGATCCAGACAAACCTGAACACTTGCTTGCTGGAAGATTATGACTTCATGCAAGATTTTCAAGAGGTCAAAGGGTTTGACCCTACCACCACAGATTTTGCATGTTCACTGGGATATCCTATTCTCAGGCTAGTAGAGTCTGAAAAAATGGACAATTTTTTTGATGATACTGGTACATATGCTTTCATTTTCTTTCCAAGCTTGGATAACTGACTGTTTCCTCACTTCTAGATTCCTGCTTTTTTACATCTGTTGTTCAAAGTGGGGCATGTGAAGTTTGATAGTTAATCTAATTCATTCTAAAAATTGGGGGAGTCACTCTGTAATATGTATATAAAAACTGAGGAACACAATGTATCCTGTGTTGTGTAAGGGCTACATTTCAGGCAAACTTTTACACTGGAACTTAACTCTTTTGTTGAAAGGTTCTTGTCAGCTGTAGGATTTTCTGGCAGCATTAGTGTCACCTTTGAGTCTGGAACCCAAACTCATTCTGCTAAAATTTGGTTCTTGTTGAGGGGTCTCAGGGTGGACAAGCCAAATATCAATTGTACCCCAGAATGGAGTTTGAGTGGTAAATCTCTACAATTTGATCAACTGGAAGCTTTTGTGCCAGTTCATGGCGTGGAAAAATTGAGATGGTGAAGAATGCTATGAGGATAAAATCATTAGCCTCAAAAGACAAGTGGCTGACCTGGATGCACTGCTTATTAGTACTCAATCCTTTGCATCTTCTGCTCTCTTTCTGACCACAGGTTGTTGAATGTCTTTCATCTGGACTACCAGTTTTTCAACCCTCAACATTCAAGTTGGGCCACCTCAACCATACTAGTGTGTCTAATACTACAGGATATAATGGTGTGTATGAATCTCTAGAACAGCTTATGTTTATGAGGACTAACAATTAACTTACAGTTCTACAATTGAGTTAAATCTATTTGCAGTTGGGATGTAGTATGATCATAGTGTACAGTTTATTAGTTGAGAACAGAATTTTTACCCTAAGCAACTCAGACAGTAGTCATCAAATGCAACAGTTTTTTCAGTGGCAGGTCCAGAATCAAATTCATGTACATGCGAGCATCACTCTTTTCTTGCTCCAGCAGGCACATTTCTTTTAACTGCAACGAGGCTGATGGTCATCCTTTTGGTGTCATCCCCATGTTTGTCATGCCATATCTTCTCCTGCAGCACATTTCAACCCTTTTTAGGCAACTTCAATGCTCAAGATGCAATGACAAACAAGATACAATGACAGGAACAGTCATTTGGCACCTTTTGTGTTCATACTTCTCCTCAGGTCAATATCCTTTCTTGCTCCCAAACTGAGCCATCTTATGGGTGTGCAGTGAGACTTGGACGGAGACTGAGGGGATGATAAGGTCTCTATCGATCATACACATGATTCTTGACAAGCATGTTTCCATTGTGCTGTTGAGTACAGCTTTTTTAATGGACAGGTGGTTCTACTAATATAAACTGCCTGTCCTAATCTTCTCTCCACCACCACTATGACTGCCCACTATTGGCTTCCCCCCATGTTCAATTACTCATTCTCTCATACCTTCTCTCATGACAGTGTGTTCAACTACCTTGAACATGGAAATCAGTATAATACTTACAAGAATTATTCACAGCTGGATACTCTACCTTGAAATTTCTCATGAGGATCAGTGGAAGACAGAGCTGTATGCAGAGGTGTGCCGAGTTGCAAACAATATCTTCCTTTCTTCCCCTTTGTTGAATGTATTTCTTTCCAGTATAATTGGGTTCATACTGGAGATTACAACCTTCTGTGAATGATTTGTGAGTGTACCTTTCAGATGGACCAATTGCCTGGGGAGCCAAGGGGACAGACATTGGACTGGTGAGGCCCCATGTCAACAGCAACCAGCTATTGAACTTAACATATGGACATTCTGTTCCTGCTCTACCTTTACATCTCTATACTTGTCAAAACCTGGTGAACCATCTTGCAACCTGGGTTCCAGGGGGTTTATTCCACCAGATCAGTATTTCTGTTATACATATGTTGACAATTTGCCATTTGATCCACACCTCATGGTTCTGTCTACATTTTCTCCATCTCCTGTTATTGCAGAACTTCCTGAAGCAGGAGGCAGTGCTCCATGGACTTAGTCAAGATATCATAACAAGAATGATAATATGCTTTTGATTCCTGATGGAAGGATCTGGTGGGATATTAGCCTATCACTCATTCACACAATAGTTTGCTCATATATGTGCTCCAGATTGCAGATTGACAATCTGCCTCAATGGGACTACCCTTGTTTCCAGTTTGAAGTGGATAATTCTTATGTATACTCTAGTGTTTGTTCAAGTCCTCTCCAGAAATAGGGTCTCTTGCAATCAGACTTTCATATTAACTCACTATTTAGAAGCTGTATTATCTACATTATTTCTCCCTTATATTCACTGTAATATATCATCTGTGAGTAAAATAAATTGAAGTTGAACTCTCAGCCGGATGACACTGAAGAGACGAAGATGAAACATTTTCCTGGGTGACGCCAACTATAGACTCCATACAATCGAGTAGGCTCGATGAAAGAGTACAACGACTACCACAGCCTTGTGTGCAGTTTCTCAATCAGGCTGTGTAACTACTCTTCCTTTCCTTCACAATGTGCTAGATCTTGTTGGCCCAATTACTTGCAGTTCATCTCAGCTATAGTGAATCTAAACTAGTAACAGATCCATTCCGGGATATTAATTCATTGGTGACAAAGTCATAAATATCTCATCAATGAATTAATATTCTGGAATGGATCTGTTACTAGTTTAGATTCACTGTAGCTGAGATGAATAGATGATTCGTTCAGTTCCTTGTATTCAATAACAATAACCAGCAACTGACAAAATGTTGATAGTCTCAAGTCTGACTGATTACTCTCTGTGGCCTTCGAGTCAGAACGGCTGTTAAATGTGAATGTGGCTGTTGTTCTTGTTAACTTCATCCATCCTTCATACCTTATAAACCCGCCACTCATGGCCTTCAACAATTGACTAAAGGTTGTCGATTTCCCAATGACGATAGTCGGTAATCCAAGGACCTGGAGGTCTTGTAGGTGAGAAGTCAGAAGTCGGAATGTCTGAGGCAAAATCCGAATACTTGACTGATGTGACATGCAAGTGCCCGCATCACCGTGACTCTATATATATAGCTAGCAGGTGGTTTTCAGTGTTTACAGCAAGTTCAATAGCTTTGGCATGAGGCATCAATGAGGTTGATGCCATCCCTTACCCGCACCAAACACCCTTCTTATCTTCTCCCATCACTATGGCCCCCAACTATGACTGCCAATTCATTTCACCTATGTTTAACCACTCATCTCATATTCCCATTTCTCGTGGCACATTCAACATTGTTAACAGAAATCAGTACATCAACAATTTCAATTATTTGGAAACTGATGCACAGTTTCTTCCTGAGGATGAGTGTAAAGTGGACATTTACCAAGAGATGCATTTCAAAGTCACAATAAAATTATATTACTAATTATATTCACTTTCAGTACAAACAAGTTTCCACAGGAGACTGCAAACTTCTGCAGACAATTTGTGAGAGTACAGCAATGGAATATGAATATGAAGCCCAGCAATGAGAGGGGGACAAGGGAACATGGGTCTTTAGCATTGCTCGCCTTGGAAAAGAGCAGAACGAACCTTGGTTGCTGAGTGTTGGATATGCAGGTTGCAATGCGAAGAAGGTAAAGATAACATGTTGAAGTTGACTTCATAACCCCAACATTGAGTCAGCCCATTCCAGCTTTTTAAACAGGACTGCATCAAGTTCTCATGAATTAAGTGAGCCTCCATCCTTTGTCCTGGTTGTACTCGATAATAAAGGCTTCTGCCAATTTTACAGGCATGCTAGTGTTGCACAGCTTTATGCATTTAACAACTCCCATAACAGTCCCATGATCTTCTTCTATGACAGTAATTGCCACCATCTGAGACTGGGAGAAACTCTCAATTCATGGATTTAGAGTTGATTCCAATACCACATGCTATTCAAAACCATCTGGACTGTCAAAATGCATTATTGCAATATATTGCATTTCAGGATGCCTCAGTGCATCTTTTTTTTCATCTTTACTATTCTCAAGTTGCTAACATAGGCTATTGAACAGGTATTTCCAGACTCTCTACCACCCTTCACTTTATTTTGGCATCAAACATGGATTCGTCCACAGGATGGGATGATTGGCTATGGACCAGAAGGACCTGCCCTCGATGCTTCAATGCCAATGGCCAACAGGAATCCTGGTGCACTAAGTTTAGCACACTGGCATTCTGCTCCTCCTCTCCCCATGAATCTCTACAATCATGACAATATTGTGAACCATCTTTCTATCTGGCTTTTGGAGGGTTTTATTCCCCCAAGGCCAGGAATAAAGGAGATAAATCAACCTCTACCACTCCGCTCACACCTAGTAGTGCTGTATGCATCATCTGCATCACCACATATCATTGCAGAATTACCTGAAGCTGGCATTAACACCATGTGGAAGTTGCAGCGTTGGACAGATTTTGGACTCGGATTGGATACAGTTTTGATGAATGATGGAAGGATCCGATGTGATATCTACTATTCCCATTCTGTGCATCAGTTTGCTCATAACCTCCAGATTCCTGGTCAATAAGCCGCTTCCCTTTTGCTCTTTCAAATTTGAGATGGATCATTTATATGAAACCAGGGTGTGCTCGATGTGGTTAACTCAAGCCTTGCATGTATTCAAAGCACTCGATATACAGTGGCATGACTGGGACAACCACGGTCTGGATTCTTTCAGCCTTGTTGTACCTCCTGCCAGAATATGTCAGCTCAAGAGATAGGTTATTTTTGTCCACGTCTCCCTTTCTCTGCAATTTCCCTTCTGTCCGCAATGCAGCCTTCATCTCAATTTGGAAGTTTAGCCTGTCTAGTCATCGGACTGGGTGCTGACAGTGTGCATCGGTAATCTTCAAAGTTCAGAATCCATATGGAATTTAGTTCACAGAATCGCAACTGGTTAAATTAGCTTCATGCTGGAGCGTTACCCACTTCCAAAGCTGAAGCCCTGCATGCATGGTTCCAGGAATGAGGAGTACAGGTAGGCATATAAACATTCATGCCAGATAATCAACCCCTTTCAATTATTATTCCCTCGATGATCAGGGGCTTCCTGCTTGAATAAAAATCTGATATGAGCTGCGGGATAAAACCACCTCTCCCCTTGCTCTCGAATACTTATCCGCTCCCTTTTTGCCCTTGGTGCTGAATAGATATTCGGCACTCCCTCAGTATCTCCAAATAATTATCTGTTTGCGTCGCCGGGCTGAAACAAATAAATATTTTGCACCCAAATACTTATCTGCTCCCTTCCTGCCCTCATTGAATAAATATTGGCATAGTTACTAGTCAAATCAATCCTGCTCCAATGGAGCAGGCAGGTACGAATTCGTCCAGACTTTGATTTAAGTTTCATCGATTTATTAGAATCAATGTCAGAAGCCTTGGATACACTACAAGCATACATTAATTAGATTTTTAGTGTAGAATGCCAGGACAATAAGAAAGTTCCAGCAGGCTAACAATATCTTGAGTTCCACAAAGACCTAACCTACACTCATTGATGAATGGTTGGTGAAGTATTGTACATGTTATAGTGGCTTCTCACAACCTCACCACAAGGAAGGCTCGATTATGATCATAGTCATGTTTGTCAGGGAATGACAAGACTATACTAGTGGAGGAAAACTGGGGGAGGCTTAAGGGAGCTAAGGTTCAGCTAGGAACACATGGATGCTTTCAGAGGGAATATAACACAATCAGAAGAGAATAATGCCAAGGATGCTGCTATGGAAAGCACCAAATCAAGTACAGGGAGAGGCGGTCACTACTACTAGAACAAAAGAGGGCAATACAAAATAGCAAGGCTGAGACTCTGAGGGCACAACCAGCAGTCTCTCATGGAATCAAAAACCTCCTGACAGTAAATAATAGTCTTAGGATGAAGATATGCATTTATGAGGTTTATGGGTTGTGTTATAATATAATATTGATAGAACTATGCATAAGGTTGGCTGTAAAAGAGCCAGAAGAATTTTATAGAATATTGAAACCTTCCTTGGAATACAAGGACTCATGCATAACATTACAAAAGCCAGCAATCCAAAGATAGACAGATTTAGAAAGTTTGATAGGGGGGTCCATTGTGTTGGACCAAAGCTATCCATTGAGCTCCATGGTGTATTCAATCTATCCACCTCTTGAGGCCAAATCTTCCTCACCTCTTGGAGTTGTTTTAGGTGTTGACTTGAACAATCAGTGAAGTCAAGGTGAGTGTATTTTGTAGAAACTCACAGATTGCAACCAGTTATTTCACCTATCCAGTATTCATACACATGTTTGTTCAAGGTTAATTTTGTGTTTTGTTGTTTTGGTCTGCTTACTGCAGGCCTAAATCTACTGTACAATACTGTACAAAGGTGCAATATGCATATTTAGCTCAATTTGGAATTGGCCATTTTCAAAGTAGGCTGATGCTTATTGGCACTTTGAATACTCAATATATGCCTGAGACATGTCAAGGACAGCACCTATGGATGTAGACATTCCTTCTGCAGGTGTCAACCTGTCAGCTGGGAGTGTAGTTGAGGACATGAACGTCAATGCAGAGGGTTGGGTTGAAACTTGCACTGTTTATAATCAAATGGAAGTGGACTAGTTTGCTTTGATCCCAAATTACCCCGAGACCAGAGGATGCCATTGTGTTGGCTGAGATACTCCTCTTCCGAGTTCTCTCATCACCCTTCTTCCAACGACACTTCCTCCGGTCCACAAGTAGGACTTGACCCCCAATTTAACTTATTCTAGCCAGTGTCATTCCTCCACCAAATTTCGACCTCTGCGGCGTCGACTTCAGGTTTTGTCGACGTACTATCTCCAATCTCTCCTCATATATTTTATAGCGACTCGTCGCCCCTCCTCACAAACTGTTTTTGTCTCTCCTTCCCAAGGTTCACCTTTTTCTTCCTGTCGAGTGCCGTTGCTTCAAAGCTTCATGCGCCACTATACGACTTTATTCTCATTCGAAAACAGCCGCTTTTCCATGTTGCGCGAACTTGGACAACTGAAGATTTGCGACACACGTTTCATTTGTCGGAGGCAGTCGTGATAACCAGCGTGACCCGATGCACAGTTTGATTCGGGTGTTCATTTTTGCAAGACAAGCTTCGGAGGGATGTTTTGTAATGGTGTAACGGCGGATGGTTGTTTCTTTTTTGGTGTAAGATAAGTTGTTTGTTCTTGCTCTGTTGAAGCCGCTCGCGAAATACGAAGGTTGGGGATGTCCGACTGGCTCCGACATTTAGGGCTAGTTTGAACGGGAATACTGGGCTGTGTAATTAAGCAAATCGGTTATGTGTCTTTCGCAGGATTAAATGTGTAACTTAGTCCAAGTTAGACGTGTAGTACAATTTTTTTCTCCTTTGAATTGCTTTTGAATTTTGTACGCTGGTTTAAGGTTGAGCGTTGAACATAAAAACAGGTTACTACTATTATATCCGAACGCCCATCATACATACTCCAAGACATGTAATCCCACCAGCGTCAGTGAAGCCCGAAAACTCCGAAAGTTCAAAGCAAAATCCGAATATCCGATTGGATGACAAATGTCATGTGCGTCTTCGGGTCCTCGCTCTTTGAATTTCCTCTCAACGACTACAACTTTCCTTGCAATCAGGGCGCTCTTATACCTCTGTCAAAGCTCCAGCGAGGCTTTTTTTACCGCTCTCATTGCAAACTCTCCAAGGCCGTCGAAGTCGTAGGAATCATGGACATTCAGTACGACTTGTAGGGTGTTTGACTCGGTAGGGTGATAGTTCTCACTACGGGTATGTTGGTCTGCCTGTTTTCTTCAAGTTTTATCACACATAACACCCATCATGTACACAGACATCATGACATCGGTGATCAACAGTCCAGTGTGAATTCTTACCTCGA
The DNA here is from genome assembly GCA_014904975.1 of Marasmius fiardii PR-910. Classification (NCBI taxonomy): domain Eukaryota; kingdom Fungi; phylum Basidiomycota; class Agaricomycetes; order Agaricales; family Marasmiaceae; genus Marasmius; species Marasmius fiardii. The sequence goes on along the minus strand of MU128028.1, from coordinate 16,998 downwards.
TGACATTCAGATGCTGTTAAGACAGGAGGGTGACAGCGCCTTTCCTACGACCACTTGCTGACAGTTTCCACCATCAGTACAATCGTCGACTAAACTATTAGTATCATTTTTCCCCTCATGTTCAACTCGTCCCAAATCATCATCCCTCGTGGCACATTCAACGTCGTTAACCGAGATCAGTACAACATTACTTACAACGATTATCTACAACCCGACGCTCTACCTCGATTTTCTCCAGAAGACAGATGGAAGACGGAGCTGTATCAGGAGGTGTGTCGAAACGATTCTTTTCTCCCCTTTGCTGATTGCGTTTATCTTTCAGTACAATCTGGTTCGGACTGGAGACGTGAACCTTCTGGAAACCATATACGAGAACGCGGCAACGGAATATGAATACGAAGACGGTAAATGGGCGGAGAGGAAGGCCACCCGAGTGGTCAGCGTTGCTCACCTTGGTAATGGGTGGGGTAGGACCCGATTTTTGAGTGTTCAGTATACGGGTCCTGATGCAAGGAAGGTATGTATGATATAGTCATTAAACACCGTACCACATGTTAAATAGCTATCTGAGATTTTCAAAACAGACTGTCTTACGTTTTCCCGAATCAAGTGAGCAAATTTTCTCATCTTTCGCTTGCCCTGAAAACATCGGTTTCATGAAATTTTCAGGCATGTCAATATTGTTCAGCTTCACGCTTTCAACGATTCCAAAAACGGTCCCATGCTTTTCTTTCACGACGGTGAGCTTTAACACATTCTAAAATAGGAATTCAAAGATTTGATCGGATTTATAGAGTTAATTCCGCTAGCACATGTCATTCAAAACCATCCAGGCTGTAGATACGCGTTGGAACGGTATATCGCTCTTCAGGACGCCTTGGTGCGTCTTTTATAATCTTGACTCTGGACCCTCTCCTGAAGCAAGCTGCTGAATAGATGTTTCCCGAACCACCCTTCAACAAGAGTTGGACCCAAGTGTGGATTCGCGCGAAGGACGGTACATTCGTCTATGGGCCCGACGGACCTTCCTTCGATGTCAACCATTTGGACTTTTCGGTCAGCATCTCGCATTATCCGCACCAACATCCTCTCCCTGCCCTGACCTTGAATCTTTACAATCATCAAACTCTCGTCAATCATCTCGCTTCCTGGCTTTTGGGGGAGTTTATTCCTTCACGTGGCGATTTCAAACTGCGACGCCAATCTTTGCCAACCGGCCCACACCTCGCGGTGCTGTCTGCGTCTTCTACATTTCCACATGTAATAGCACGATTTCCCGAAACCGGAGCTGGTGCTCCGTGGAAGTTGAGGTATCCTGGTAAGAATGATTATACACTTTTGATGGATGATGGAAGGATCCGGTGCGATATTGGCGTATTTTCTATTCATGCGATAGTTTACTCATACATGCTCCAGATTTCGGGTCAACAAGTGGTCTGATGGGTATAGACCTTGTGTTAGATTGTATCTAGACAGTGTTTATCGACGAGAGGTAGCCCTGATCTGGTCAGCTCAAGCATTTCATGTATTCACGGCGCTCAATGTTTCACGGCATGACTGGGATGATTATGGTCTGTACACGGATAGACCCCAGATTTGTCGAACTTACCGATCTTTTCTTTCCTTAGGTTATGTGTACAGCGTGGACCTCGATCTGGTTGAAGTTACCCAGAAGAGACAATTTTCCTGTTTCAATGACAGGAATCACAATGAAATCAATTTCCCATACTATCTCTTTGTACGCCCATGTTTGCAGTTTCCCGACAGTTCTCCAAACATTGCCAACCGGACCTCGGGCGCAGACCTCTATTACTGGTCTACAGATTCTGACGGACACTCGGAGATGACGGAGGAGGAACGTGTAACACATAACCTTCCTAGCTATTTTCCAAAAGTCACAAAGTCGTGGATCCGCACTTGGGAGCTCGAGGAATATGACTTTATGCGAGATGTTCAAGAGGCGAAGGGGTTCGATCCTACCGCAACGGATTATGCACGTTCGCTAGGAATTCCTGTTCTCAAGGTAGTCTATCCCGGGGATGATCAGTTTGAGAGTCTTCCTGAGGAAGATGGTATGCCTTTTTCTTACATGCCGATGCCGGTGATTCCTTGAACTTATTGTTTCTTCACTTCTAGACCTCGAGAGTTATGGAGACCCAATGATGGAAATGGAGCCTTTGCTTGATGGTGGCATCTGTGAATCGTCCTCCCCCGTTCGGGGCACGGTCAGAGATTTAGACATTGAGATGGAAGATATCTGCATGTTGGCGGAGCCACTTGATGTTGATGTTGATGCTGAGATGGAGACGGACGATTAGGCTTCACTACTGCATTTTACTCGGGGATAACAAACATGGGGACCACGGTCTGGGTCCTTCTAGCGATGGTCGATTCTTCTTTTTCTTCACTTCCTTTTAATGAACCTACTTCGCTTTCAGGTTTAGACATCGCATCGATATTCAACGTATCCTCGACCCCCCGTTTCATGTGCCTCTTGTCTTTCCCTCGGATGCCTCCCTATAACGTTGAGGTTAGGCTAAACCCAAGTCTGACCCGAGTATTACACATCCAAACAAACCCAGTCTGGATTCTTCCCCGGAATATCGTACACGCTGGTCTGTAGTATAGATGTAAAGAAATGGAGGGGGATGTAGAGAAACAATTTAGGGTTGAAACATGGTTTAGGGTTGAAATAGACGAAATCCGAACACACCGACCTATCGCTCGAGCCTCGTTTCCCCACAGGTGCGCTTCCAGCATCCAAGTCCAGCTTCCGCCGCTGCGACGCATTCCATCTCGGGTTTTTTGTATCATTTTGGTTTCTATGTCATCACTTCAGATCCAAACCAGAACTGTCGTCGTTCCAAATCTTTCTGGGATGGGTGGCGAGGAAAATTCAAGCATCGACGAGCAGTAGATATCCAAGTGGAGGACATGGGAAGGGTAAGGGAAGGTTTTTTCGGTGATACTGGTGTCCAATGCCCTGCGTTTTCTCCTCGACTTTGCTCACGACAGCACGATATACCAGTTGCACCCATGAAGAAAAACTGGCCAAAGTGTCGATCGTGGGCCTGCGCGTTTTCTGATGCAGAGCTGACAGTGAGAAGATGGCGGCGTTTCCAATGTTTTCAGACGCTCTATGTCTCCGGAATTTTCGCTCGTCTTTCAGTGATGCAATTCATTCTTCTAATGTCTTCCGTACTCGTTACATATTCTTCCGACGTTTCTCTGCTACACCATTCAAGTCATCTTCAGTACTTCTTGGCGAGTAAATTTCCTCCATGGATCAACATCGCAAATGTAGGGAAAATTGCGAGATTACTATTAGTATGTCAGTGTAAACCGCGTTAGCTCTAGGGGGAAAAGAACGACGCTTATAAAAAAAACCACTCACAAGAGGAAACTTCTAAGAGTTCCCTTCCCCTGCAGATACGCCCACTTGTAAGCAGCGCGTGAGAGGAACCATATGATATGGTACGCGTTCTGATATTCAGGACTGACTCCACCTAACCAACCAACGAGAGTGGCTACGATGAAAAGTGGCATGTTTTCCGCCAAGTTTGCTGTTGCTGCTTTGGCTCTGGTGATCTTGATGAGTGTCTGCGGAGGAACTACTCCTTTTTCGTTCTCTGCGCGACGGATGGTGTTTGCGGGGTCATTGTTGTCTTTGAGAGGGTTGCCATAGTACGTGCGAGGAGTAGCGACGACGTTGATACCGTAGGTAAGAATTACGGAGAGGATAGGCGTAGGTGGGAGACCGAATGGCCTCAGAGTCGAGAAGATGCCAGCTTCAGCGGTAGACATGGTCGAGCGGAAGAAGTAAAGTAAAGTATGGTGGGAGTTTGAGTGCAACCTGGATCGGTTTAAAAGGGCCAAGACGCGTACGCGCGTACATCAGTTCTCAAAGAGTAATAACGAATTAGTGACTACCGACGCTCAATTAAATAGTATCACTCAGCATCCTACTTCATTCGGAATTACTTCCCGCAAACACCCAGCCATTCAATATGTGGGAAGTTGGCTGTGCTGTGTGGTGTCTAGATCTCCGGACCAGACTCTCATGGAGCAATCTCGTGAAATTATGAAGCATAACTTTAAATATCTGCAAGAAGCTAGATTAGATATTAGGTTGCTACATAAGTTATGTTGTAAAACATCGTCATCAATTATCAATCCAGATCCTCTGTGTTCAGGGTCGGTTTAACCTTCGGCCCCTCGACAGACTTGACAGGTCCCACCAGGACGCTTTGTACCACCACCAACAGGTCATCATTCACTTCGTTGAGTACACCAGGATACGCAGCGTTCACCCGCGAAAAGAGGTCTTCCAATTCGCGCACATGGTTCTTCAAGTGAACAATGTCTCGACCCTTGTGAAGTTGGCTCTTCGGCTCAAGTTTTGGTTTCAATTCCTTAGTAGTCTTGAGGAATTGTCTAGCAGAGAAGTCAACAAAGGGCTATATATCGGGTGCCGAACGAACTTACACAATCTCCGTTAACGCCTTCGCAGTCGTTTCGAGGTCTTCGTGACCCCCCTTTGTGAATTTCTTCTTGTTCTTCGCTTTCTGGCCTTTTGCCCACCCATCGATGGTATCCAAACATACCATGGCATGTGGGATAGCACCAAGGAACAAAAAGCGGTACCGGTTGGCTTTCCATTGAATGGACGAGGCTTCGGCTTGGGCATCTTTGAAGAACCTGCGGCAAGCCTCGACGCGAGCGCTCGAAGAAGGTTGCCGCCGTCGACGAGCTTGCCTATACGCCTGTTGGATCTTGACCACGGCCGCAATCTCCTCTTCCGTACGTGGGCGAAATCTGAACTCTTCGACCTCCTCTTCCTCCTTAGGAACTTCTATGATCTGAGGATCATCTTCCACCGCCACTGCTCCATCGTCGTCTTGCTCCTCAACTTCATCTTCCTCTGGTTTGGACTCGGTTGACGCGGCAGTCAGGGGATTCGTTGGTGGAACGAAGTTGGGTACGAAGGCGGGTGCATCAGCTCGCAGCTTGGAGGTAAACGGAGCCGGTTGACCGAGAAGGACAGGTATCTGCTTGATGTCGTGGCACACAAGAGTGGTATGTCCAGGCTTCTCTCTGGCTACTCCGCTACTGTTGAGGGTAATTATTTGATCCATTAAAGAGTCCGCTCCAGGCGTCTGAATCATTCGAACGATCTCTCCCCAGTGCCGAGCGTCTGCGTATCTGTGCAGAAAATTCGAGAGGTGAACATCCAAGGGTTTCGTGTTGTCGAGAGCACTTACTTGGCGAAAATGGTATGTACACGGATCCGGTGGTCACCAGTACGAAGCTTGTTGAGGATACCAATGATCTTCTGGCGGTGAGCTCCGGCGCATCGTTCGTTATAGCCAACTAGAGATAACATATGTCAATTGACGGCCACACTCTCCAGAAATGGAAGGAACACACGAAAACAGATAGCACGACATCTGCCACAGATGCGAAAAACTTTGAGCACCCCATATCAAGTGAATAAACAAAAGAACCCCTTACAATCGGGCAACTAGCACATTTCTCACACCAGTATAGAACTGTAAATTGTGGCCCTCGAAACTCAGGGTGTCTGGAAAGAGGAATGATCTTGAGTATGTTATGCAACTGTCAAATGAAGAGCCAACACACCTCCCAATCCCGCATGAACAACATTCAACAATTCCCCAATGAGGCTGATCATCTCCAAGGGCGGAATAACGCTATCCACCCTCTTTGAGGGGTCTAGCTTGGGAAAGAGCATCAAGAACCAGCTTCGAGGCATAGTGAGATTTTGGAAAGGTGTGGGAGACTTAGCAACAATGAGTGCGGCGCAGGTGAGATCAACCATATCACACAACATGCTGACATCGAAGGGTATCTTGGTGGAAACGATGTGCCTAGGGGGTAGCCGATGAATAGATTAGTTTTTGACTCACAAATGGCATTTCCAAGAGATACCTACTTCACAAAGTTGAAACCGCAGATGATTGAAGTCCTCTCCTTAACCTGTAACGCACAAAGATAGTCGACGAAGATATTCCTCGTCATCCCGTTTGGTAGCACTCGACGGTAAACTTGATTCGAGCCGCACACGGTGGCAGCCTTGGAATGGTAAACATACGATGTTTGACCGTCTTCGTTGAATGTAAGTGCGATGTTGGCAGCCCTAGTGACCCGGGTCAAGAAGAAGAATTGGGTTCTAGGGTTTGTGGAAACGGCGGCCTTCTCGAGCGTATCCTGTGACCAATATTTCAGCACCTGTATGCCGCGACGTGCTTCAGGGATGGAAGACGCTCTGAGACACGACACACTTCCGAACGTGTGGTAAGGCGGGTAAAGCGCTTGGAAGAACCTATCCATCCACTCCCTGACGATATAGGTTCAATGAGTGCGACGAACTTAACAAAAGAAGAGGGAAATGCTCACCGGCGCTTTATCTGTTGCTCGTCCTCCTCTCCAAGAAATGGAAGTGACCGAAGGATAAGGAACTGTTGTAGGTAAATCCGTATTTGGGCATTATACCGCTCGGGTGTCAAATCGCCTTTCTGGATATGTGGGCGACGACAATCTGTCCTAGTGCACGACCCAAGGATAGTATGAGTGAGGCATGGCGCAGAGAACGCTTGAGCGGCGAAACAAGCCGCATTTTCGGCCAAGATTCTAGTCCGCATGCGTAACTTCAAGCTGCTTTGCAGACAAAGAAGGAGGTCGGCATAGGCAACAGACAACCCTTCCTCCGAAGAGGAGATGATGCGCGTTCGACCATTCATCACTGCCGAGTGTAGAAAGGTCCCGGGAGTTAAAAGGAAGACGTTCTGTGTGGTCATCTTGAAGTTGAATAGTTTCTGCACCTCTGGAAGACTACAGGCCTCAGACTTGGAGGTAATATCGGAAAGCAAGCAGGTGTAGGTGGCGAACAGTTCTAAAACTGGCGTAATCTCCACAGCATTCATGACTTGTATACTGGGGAAATGAGTGAAACGTTGGTCAAGGCAGAGCAAAGCGGCATGATGTCGATTCTTGTAGAGTGTCATACCGAGACGTTCTAGATGAGATTTCTCATTTTCGAAGATCGCTTTGAACATTTCGAGCTATATGGCCCGCGTTAGAGGTTAGACAAAGGTACAAGTTCAAACGTTGCGCACCTCTTGTTGCTGATCCGAAGCAAGTTTCTGAACGTTCACTCGCTTCACCATTGCTAGAAGCTTTTTCACTCGATTATCATTCGTGAACTTCTCCGCCGAAATACCGAACAATCCGAGGCCCCAAAAGCCATCCAGGATACATTCAGCAGCTTTGGCCTGAGAAGTTTCGCTATCCATATCCTTCAAAAGGAGCGAAATCGCCTCCATTATCCGACCCTCATCCATGTGTAGTTGTGCTGCGCCAGCTAGGTCCCCTTTGGCCTCTAAAAGCGATGCCTTGGCAACATCGAGATCGTAATCCTCGCAAAACTCTAACTCTTCTTCAACAGAGTCGAATAAATCATTGGCAGCCCTGTGGGGAGAAAAAAGCACCTATCAGATGAAAACCCCCGAAAAAATGTCTTCTGCGTAAAACACATACTGCAACTTGTTTTCCTTGAAGTAATATAACCGAGCCACCAAAACGATAGATTCAGCTACATCTTCCGCCATACGAGAACGATACCTCTTCACCACGTCAACAGCTTCGTCAAAGAAACCATGCTGACGATAAAGAGAACCAGCGGTTCCAAACTCCTCAGCCAAGACATAAGTCTTCGCAGCAACCTTGAAATCCTCCGCGTGCTCATAAGCTTCAGCTGCGTTCCGATAATACGCCAGACGATCTGACACTTTCTTCGTAGCTTCAACACAGCCCAAAAACGCTTTTGCAGCCTTCCGGAACGCAGCAACCCTCAGTGCGATTTCACCTTTCCGCGTAGATTTAGGGAGTTGGCGGGCCAAATGCCGAAGATGATACGCCTCGGATATCATGGCTTCTCTCGTCAATCCAGCTTTTTCGTAGCATTTCATAGCGTGGAAGAACTGTTTACGTTCGAATAAGGCTCTAGCGGTTTCCGACCATTCTTCAGCTGAAGATGAAACCGCCAAATCGACACCTGTTTCTGGAGTGCAATTCTCTATCTGGCTTCTGCTTGCCCATAGAAGCTGACGAGGGGGATGTTAGATACCGAAAACACGTGGAAGGATGGTATGTATGACGTACTCGCATTGGTTCACCCCTACCAGACCTGTCGACGATCCACATATTCTTACGTGCCCTAGTGATAGCGACGTATAGGAATTTCAGCTAGAAATGTTTTGGTGAGAAACGAGGATTGGCAAATACTTCACGACCAACTTACCTCACTGTTGACACCGGCATGCTGAGTTTCTTCAAACCGCGGAGTAGACAAGGAGTTGCGGTCGTTGGGTGGGATAAGATTTAGAACAACCCTCCACTGACTCAGGTCGACAGTCGAATCTTCAAAGAAGTCGAAAAGGAGTACCTAAACGACGACCACAGTCAGACGATGTCATCCAGTGGTAGCAGAAAGAGATAAAAAAGAAGTACACCCACATCGTCAAATTCCAATCCTTTTGCTTCGTACAACGTCCTGGAAAAAATGTCTTGAGCATCAATGCGATCCAGGAAGCAGCAGTACCACGAACATAATAAGACCAATATCGCCGACATGTTCTCGAAGCTTTTCGCGAGCCACCTCGTTGCGAACCAAGATACCTAAGAGGAAAATCAGGGTCAGATACGGTTCCAGACCCGAGGAAGCAGATATAAAATGCTTACACTGTTTAGCCCCAAACTCGATGTAATTCCCGCTCCTAACGAAGAAGGGTCCAGTCAGTCCGTATGCAACCCACAACGCAAAAAAAGACTCACGAGGCCTTGAACAGGAACTGTTCATAACGAACATTAGACTGGTCCCAGCCTCGGAAGAAAACAGGCTTGATGCCGTCCACCAGCCCCTTTCCAGGCTTAAGAACATCAATCGAATACGGCCAGAACTTCACAATAAGCTCAATGACTGTATGAGCACAGTTCAAGATGCCCGAGTGTGATCGGTAGTTGGTGGTCAGCTGGAAAGTTACCGGTTCACCCGAACGAGCGATCATCCCGGGGTCGTCTCTGAAGCTTTCTTCCTATAAGAATGAAACATCGGTCAATCCTCATGTCGGTCGTTACTAAGAAAAATCTTTTACCTCAACCCGATACAGAAACGATTTCAGGTCGTTAAACCTGAACGAACTGCCTACGGAAATCGTTTGTGCCGTATCCCCAGCCCAGAATAGCCCAGTTGGGTTGCGACATAAGAGTCGCATGACTGTAGGTTAACAACCTGAGCAATATAACGTTAGGGGACATCAAAAACGACTTACGGAGAGCGTCAATCAGAAGATTGTCTTGAACTTCGTCGACGTATCTTACAAAACGAAAACCGTCAACGACACGAACCATACTTGCAAAAAACAAATAAGCAGAGCTTACAGATAATCAAACCATTGACCAAGGGCTAACCGTTCACCATGGGCTAGAGGAATTCGTTTCCTAAACGCCGTAAGCAGCTTGTGTGTTCTACGCAAGGCAGGTTCAGTACTACACCAACTAACCCAACGACAAAAAAAAACTCTCACCGGTCAGCCGAATCGAAATCACCAGACAACCGTTTATGGCGGAGGTACTGCTCGAACAAGTCATAGATGCGAGGACGTTGCGTAGCAAACGTTGCCTGCATGCGAACGCTGAGATTCTCATAGGCATCACGAGAGAGATATCGCTCTTCGGAGCGACAGGCTTCTTCCGAACCTTTGATTACGCCTAGGGATCAACTCATGGTTAGTTTGCAGGTGCTACTTGAGAAACGGTGGCCATCAGACGTACCCATGATTTCGCTGAACACAAGGGAAGGGTCTGTTGCTAATTTGAATGATACGAAACCAAAAAAGAAATTCGAAAGCTAACCCAATCCCTTGGTTAAATTCTGAGGCAGATGCGGCCAATACTTTGCCAAGAAAACGTCATAGGTGATTAGAACGGGGCCTTTGCTATCTTTACCATCCGAAACAGTGACAACAAGGGGAACACGCTCTTCACCCAAAACGTCCGCCTCCAGAAGCCTGCAGAGCTGATTACTCTTATCAGAAAGGAACCATGGAACGTCGACCACGCGAAAACGGATATACCTTATCAAACGTAATAAAAAGCGGGAAATGTTCGTCCTTGAGCTCGCTAAACTTCGTCGGCAGGGTACTTCGGTACTCCTCCTCTTCATCCTGATCTACAAGACCTTCTTCTTCATGCGTCTCCTTAGCATCTTTTGCGATTTGAACGAGCTCCTTGTTGGTTTTCCCATAAGTCGTAAGGGCCTTTGTAAGCTTTAGAAATGACTCTTCCACTCGTATAGCCAGGGACCGGGACTGAGTAACGAAAACTTGTCGTGGTCTACGGAAGGCCTCGCTCATTTGGTGGTACGCTCTTTCAATCCCGAACATTTTCCACATCATGGTTGCAGTTTTCCTAAAAAAAACAATTTGGAATAAGCGTCTGCATGAGGATGAAGTTGCCTTGAGAACCGACCCAGTACCGCTACGACCAAGAACATAACATGATTGAGAATGGTGGACGATTTCTTCCTCCTCCACCCTGAAGCAAAGTTTTCTCAACATTAGGAGATGGTATCAATAACGAGTAAGTGGAAACACGCACGATAGCTTTGGGACGTAGGATACATCCAGATCGGCCAGGATACCTGAGGGGCGGTTTAACGATACACAGCATAGCAGGTAAACGAGATTTCCTTACATGACAAGAGGGTCTAGAAAGCCATTCGTAATCATGAGAGATTTAGGATGATGAGACGAAGTGTAGTGGACACATACATGTGAGAAGGGCACAAACTTCTCGAGCCTGTACAGAGTAGCGTCGTTAAAAAAGGTCCAGAATGTCAGTCGAAGACCCAACAGCAACTTACACCAAGAGAGAATGAAGCTCAATGAACAGTGTTAGTTTTGGAAGAGAACTAGAGAAAATATAAACAGACCTCTTCCAAATCTTCCTTCGGTAATGTCGGCAACTGACTGGCATCTTCTGGTTCCTCCCTGTCAACGGGGGGAAACGAAGCAGGGAAATAAACGTTGTCGCGGTTAACCAAGGGCCGGGTTCGATAAGTGACCCGTCTCCGATACTCTTTTCCTTTCCGAGCTAAATGGTTGCCTAGAGACGACCAAAGACGCTTGTCCAATTGCGCGTGGGTATAAATACCGAAGACCTTGAGGGCTTCATTTTCCGTTTTAGTCTGATACCCGTATCACTTTATTGATAAGCTTACTTTGACATTCTCGATTCTGCATCCGGTAATTTAGAGAACTGAATAAGGAAAAAAAATAATCGGGAACGCGAACCCACCTCGTCTTCTGGTACGCAGTCAACTTGATACTTTTCAATCAAGGTATCAACGGTCGATCTTCCGGTTGAAGAGAAATCTACGAACTACAAGCCGAGTATCTCTTGTCATTTTTGCCTCGAAAATTGGTACTTCAGCGGCAGAATGGTTAAGACGTTTCTGGTTGTCATCGGAAAAGTGGCCGTTTGATAATTCCCTGCATACATGATTCAGCCAAAAAAAGTTCGTAGCGTTCAGAAACGACGAGAGCGCACTTGATCTTCTTCACGATGATTGTAAATAACTTTGGATCTCTACATCGCGCATCCCGCAAGTCGCGATTGGCTCTTGTAGAAATGTATATTCGCCATTCTCCGAAACCTTCTGCGTTATCAAATTGAAGTACTCTGGAAAGCAAGGCGATTCAGTTTGAGCTAATGATTAGCCTGGATAGTCGATCTTACGCTCTCAAAGGTAGAACGTTTGAGATAGCTGAAGAAACTGTGCTAAGGGTTGCTGTTGAAGCCATGATGGGAGTAAGTGGAAGAGAAAGATTGAAGGGGAGAATAAGGAATTTATAGAGGTTCAGGTTGTTACGTGGAATGGCGCACAACAACAATGGTGAGGATCTAACCAAGAAAGAACAAAGTTGAATTGCTGTGGTAGGGGGCAATAATAAAGTTCAAGAAGGACGCGTCCCTTACGTAATTTATCCTCACGAATCTCGCAAACCTTATCGTCTACGCAAGCCACTTTCGTATTGGACCAGCCTTCTGTGTGAAAATGCTGGACAAGGGCTTAGACGGACGTAGGTGAGTGCATCAGGACGCCGTTAACAGCATTTCCCGCCTCTGATCCTCGTCTTTATCGCCTCTATCGCCTCCACATCGAGTATCTTCTCATCGATATCACACTGTCCTCAGGAGCTAACACGAACACCCACCGCAGACTACATGTACAGTCTACGCATCCGCACGGTAATGCTATTAGGGTGAGTTTGTGTGGTGAGATAACTAGCTTCAGATACACTAGGAAGGTCAAAATATCCTCCAGTTAATTCAATTGGAACCCCCCCCCCCCTACTACAGGGTATTGGCTAAATTCACGATTCAATCGAGAAATGGACAGGTTTTCCGTTCGGAAATAGGATGTTTACAGTTCTAACAACCTTCCTTCTCCTTGGCATTTACAGGATTACACGACTTCAGGCCATAAATTCACAGTACACGAGTCGTCAACAATCTGATATTGTACATGGATACAAGACATAACAAGAGAACTTCATGTCAGAAAACAAATCACCCAACAAGTCAGTATGATGAACGTTCTTCACAGGAAAAACGATTCGACTTCCTCATCGGCTCTAACGCCTGTTCTCACATTCCCAAAATAAGCAACAACCCTCTCTGCGGCCGCCCTATCAGTGTGTCCTCCCGTCTGATTTTTGATGTTAGTCTGGAAATAATTAAAGAGCTGCTGAGAACTCGTAGCAATCGCATTGAAGTCAACGGGGTTTGCAACCTCCAATCTCGGAAATCGGATGGCAAAAGCCTCTTTATGTGCACAATCAACATTGATATGAAACCCTTTGTCGTCGTCGTAGTCGATACGAACGCGGTAGAAAGGCTTCGACTTGTCATCTGATTCGATCCCTGCCAATTACAGATAATAATAAGTACATTGACGTTCAGCCCCTATATTGGAATTCGACATACCTGTATGTTTGCCTTTATTCGGACCAAGGGTGCTGTAAATTGTCCAATTCAGGTATATAGTATCACAGCAGAATGCGAGAAATAAGGTCATACCCAACATAAACCTTGATTTTATCATTCTTCTTGTATCCCGAATGCGCGAGGGCAGCCCTGAACGCACTCGCTGGCCCAGTGTCAGTGTTGGGGTAGAGATTAATGGGTTCACTGGCGAGAGTAGCAATGATCTTCTTATTGCCAATTGCGGCAGTATCCCCAAGAATCTTTTGAGGTGGGAGCTTGGTGCCGTCCGTGCTGGTCAAAGTAACTTGCTGGAGCGTTGGACTTGTTACACAGTCAGTTTCAAGAAGATGCAAAACCCCTCCTCAACACTCACGCAGGGGTGTGCAAATGAGGGCGAATCAGATTTTTTGCAATGCCAACAGCTTTTCCCTTGTCCAAATCTAATTGGAATTCACGGGCTGGTTTTGGGGGTACGATGGTGCTATACAAGAGGAGCAAGAGTGAGTAAAAACGAGTTGATCGTAATAAAGCGTACAATCGGATCGCGGCCAATCTTGAATAACGTTGGTGAGATGCCAATCGACGAATTGATTCCGAATAATGGAACGTACGACTCGAATTTGGACATTCTTGAGTGACGAAGTTGGTGGGATGAACAAGATGAAAAAGAGAGTGGAGGAAACAGATCTGTGTTACATGTTATATATACGAGTTAAGACCCTGTGAAGTTAAATAATCAGTCATACCAAGAGAAGCCGTTCCAGGAAGGCGCTATTGCGACGCGTTGTCTTTTCATTTGCCATGTCCATGCAATTTTGGTATGGGTCAAAGAATCCTCATGCGTACGGCGGGCTCAGAACCACGAGCAATTTGATTCCGACGACGAAGGAAGTCTGGAACCAAGCCAACTATAGCAGATGAAACCTAGGCGATGCTACACAGAGAACCGACACAGACAAAGCAAGCGGTCTAACATATGTCGTCGATTTGTTGTCGATCGACACCCTGGACGGCGCCCGTAATGAACTGTAAATTTGTGTATTCCATCGCATCGAGGCACAGAAGACCTACCGGGGGAAGGGTGGTCTTCAAGTCATGTTACATGTACTGTAATTCCTTCGCCAAACTCAGAGTCTGGCAAGCTGTACCCTAGATGTATAACATGGGAATCAAAACACAGTTGGTTCCATGAGTTTGTGTTCCATATAACAGATATTCCACATCATATATCCCTCCAAATTCTTCCCATACTCATCAGGGAAAAGTCCCATAAATTGTTGATTATAATCTATTATAATCTGGCATAATTATTATTTGTAATCATAAGTAACCATAAGTATTACCATGTATTACAATCAGCCATAATTCTTGTGGGTCCTTATGCTTTATTATAAGAAGGGTAATTTGGAGGCAAAATTGTCTTTGAAGTTCATTACAGAAACAATGTTGGAGCAAGGATACATATGGGCAAGAGCACACAAAATACTCCCAATGCAACCCACTGTCTATTATAAGTCCAAAACATGTGGGTATAACAAATGGTCATGGTCTGATGGCTCAGCTGGTTAAAGCACTTGCTTGATGCACTTGTTCAGTCTACTGAGCTCTAGGGTTAAATTCTTTCTGGGTGCAAACTCCAATACTTCAAATCAGATAGGTATAAATCAGTAAGTATCAATTCAACTACTGATTAGTACACAGATAGAATTCTTTATTAGAAAACTGCAACATAAGGGCTGTAAGTCACTATAAGCTTGATAATGCTTATGCCAATTATAATCAAGGTAACTATTATGACTGATCATTGTCTATTATAATTGGACCAGGTTCATTATTTTGGGCTCTATGCTGTCACGCGGTGAGATGAGGGGATCAGGCAGAGATGAGGTCTTGGGGACAAACAAACAATGTTTGGTCGCCATAGCTCTCTCGCGCCGGTCCCTGAGAAGGGGCCAGAGCTCAAGCCAACATGGGAGCGAAATGAAGAGCCGGAGGCTCGAAAAGTGAAGCGGGAGCAGAGGCCCCATGAAGGCGAGACGAGAGATGCAGCACATGATCCTTGGGAACATCCAAATACAGCTTATAGGTGTCGCTATGCCAACACCCTAGAAGCTGAATCTCATAATCCAAATACCCTACAGTTGCGGCAGAAGACGCCGCACCCCTACGAAAACTGTGGCCCAAGTAAAGAGATGGGTCTAGTCCAATGGCCGAAATGTGCTGTTTGAGTGTCGAGATGAAAGTAGAACAATGGAGAGGGTTCCCCAAAGAATCTGCAAAAAGTGGAGCTTCCTGGGGAAGTGGAATACGTGTGAAAAGATTTTTTAGGGCAGTAACTAGGCAAGTCAGATGATTTGGAGCCGCAGCAATGGAAATAGAAACCTTTTTCCTGAATGGATCGGTCTTTGATGAAGGGAGGGTGAGCCTAACCTGGGAAGGATTAATGATTGAGGGAATAAACTCAACGCAACTGTGTGTGAGATGTACAGCAGGGTCGAACTTGTCTTTATCGCCAACAGTAAATTCACCAGTATGCAGAAATGTGGCCCAGGCAACCTTAATTGCTGTGTCAAACACCAATCCGGAAACCGACACCAGATCCTGAACCATATGGCTAACCAGTTTCCGAAGGATATCCAAAGTTATGGGGAGCTTCGGGTTATGGTTATGCTCTCCATAATACCTTTTTATACCGTGGATCAGATGCTGAATTGTCAGGGATTCACAATCTTTGTAAGGTAAACCCACATCAACATGAAGTGACCAAACACTAGAAAGATAACCCTTGATGGTTTTGGGCATCAAAGCCCTCATTCCAAGATGAGCAATCCATTCTAATATAGCAGTATGTGTGGCTGGAAGATACTGGCCAGGGGATTTAAGGAGCTGAGGGTGGAGGCGGATAAAGTTGATGTAAGATTTCTGACTGCTGGAATAGGTTTTACGAGTGCTGGATGCAAGGCCATGCCAGAGGAAGAATGTGACATGTGGAGAGAGGTGAGAATGCACTTCATACCAGTGAGCTGGGACTTCTGAGAGCAGGGTTTTTGAGGGAGGAACGGGGCAAGCGTGAAGAGCCGACTGTACTGAAACCAGGAAGCGGCATCAGCAAGTGCATTCTTGGAAGAGGAAATCCAAACGCAAGAAAAAGAAAATTGGAGGCAAGCCACAAGCATGAAGATGACCCGAATAACAGGCATCGAATGTGATGATCATGATGACACTTTTGAAAGCCAAGAGACAACGTTCTGATTATCACATCTGAAAATGATGTGATGATTTGCCCATTGATCTCCCCAATGCAAAATGGCCTGTAAGATAGCATATAGCTCCTTGAACTGGATGTCACGGTTACGATGACGACGTGGTGTGTGTGTCGAGAACCACTGCGTTCTGCAGACACCACCAAGGCCTTTACGGCCACTCACATCTGTAAAAACATCAAGTGATGGCCAATCCGGTGCTAGTAACTGGACTCCATTCCACTTCCCAGAAAATACAATCCACCATGCTATATCAGACCTAACCCCCTTCAGAACTCGTAGTTTGGCAAATGGCAAATGAAATTTTGACGTGAATTCATATAGATGACGCAAGAATGGCCGAGAGGATGGAATAACTTGAGAGCAAAATTGCAAGTAGCCTGAGAGCTCCTGCACATCCCAAAGATTACAAGACCACTTGTGCTCCCATATCTGTAAGAGCTTGGAAAGGTACGTGAGCTTATCTTCTGGTAACCGAGCCTCCATGCGTACAGAATCAAGGATGATTCCTAAGAATTCAACTACACAATTGGGCCATAATGTCTTTGTGGGCTGAAAGTTGAGGCCAAGTTCCTTCCCCAACACCATAACCCATTCAACAGCGGCAAAACAAACAGAGAGAGGCGTAGATGGCAAAAAATTGAGAAGAAAATTGTCAAGATAGTGA